>KV454590.1:0-205591 GCA_001662585.1 Pseudogymnoascus sp. WSF 3629
TATAGATATCTTGCTCTAAGATGTTATATTTTATAACTATGTTTTATATAAGAGAAAACTACTCTTAAATTATCCTAGGATCTTCACATTTTGCTCATTTATAATCATACTTCTAACTAAACTTTATTTTGATTTCTATATGACGCTTTATGAAGTTAGTAGTCTAGTTTATCCTAATAGGGCTCTTACCTTATTTAGAGAGTAGAAGGTCTGCCATTTCTTACATAGCTTGTAGCTAGGGTGGAAATCCACATGAATCTAGGTTAAGAATATACTAAACAAGAGCTAACTCTTCGTATAGAGTCAATTTTTGTAAGTTAGGGGTAGAGTCACGTTAGGAAGCTACCCTATTCATTTGCTCTTATAAGGTTGAATAAGGAATATTATACAACATTATAGCAACTTAAATACTTTAAATATAGCCTTGTTTAATTAATTAGATAGCTAGTAGTATCCTACCCTCTTAATTAGAGGTTTTAGCTTAAGTTAGTATTACTATAAGTTAAATCATGTTAAGTTGACGCGTTTTGGTGTTTTAGTAACTAGTTTGCTTATGTAACCAGTTTGCTTGTGAAATACGTTATACATGTACATTAAATAAAATGAATCACTTTGATTATTAATAATTATAATTACTATAATAATCACTAAGAAGCAAGAAGTAGCTTAAGGTCTACATTATGGTTTTAAGAAATTATAACAACTATAAATAAAATGAGGTATTTTAATTACTAATATATATCTAAATTTTCAACATATTCAAAATGAGAAATTATTACAAAATCAAGTTATATATCAGAATCACTTCCATTTAGTGTTTGGCATAGATTGCTAATGACCTAAGCTGATCTAGATCATGATCTAGATATATCTAATCTACTATAGTTATGATCTATCCGTAGGATCTAAGGATATATCTAGATCATGCTAAGAGTAAGCCAAGAGTGCTAAGGCTATAGTAATCATAGAATTAAATCTATAATACTAATCTAAATATCATTGTAATGTAATGACGATTCCTATAATAATGAGCAACTTAGAGTTATTAGATCTACTACTAGATCTTAAGAATGAGAGCTATTCTTAAATAAAAGAGCTATTATTACCACCTCTTACTCTTCTACCTACTCCTATTAAGGTTAAAGCAACTAATGTATCATTAATTAATACCTTTCTAAGGGTAGTATTACTACTAACTTCGTTAAAGCTATTCATAAAGAGCTTATATCATTAGGAATTACTTAATACTTAGCCTCTAATTATAAAGATGGTATGCCTATAACCTAGCTATAGATATTCACTATTATAAGGATTAAGGCAGTCGTTAATGGGTAATCTATAGAGGCACTATTTAATAAAGCATCTAACAATATCATATGCCCTTAAAAATGATAATTCTAATTCTAGTACGTTAAGTAGTACATTGTCGTTCTTTAGCCTATGCCCATTAGCTCTATTAAAGCAGCTTAGTAGTAATCCTTTAAAGTATAAAGAGCTATTACTATAGTTCATTATGTTGAATAATCTATTAATATGCCTTATTAAAAGCTATTCATTCTGTGAATTAGTTTAGTTCTTAAGCCTAATGACTACTATAATATTAGCTTGTATAATACACTAAGAACTATAGCATTAGTTCTTATATCACTAAGGCTAGCTATAACTTAAGCTTAATTCTCATATTAAGAGAGGAGGCTAGATATTAATAATGATAGATGCATAGTCTACATGGAATTATACAGACTATGCTATGATTATAGCACACTAGATTAATGATAAATGGCAACAGAAATCAAGAGTCCTTAACGTTATACATCTTTAAGAGCTAATCTATAGTAGCAAATATCTAGCTTAATAGTTAGCTATTATAACAGACGATATGGGTATTATAGGAGCTGTCTTTACCTATATAAGAGATAACGCCTTAGCTAATACTGTTATGCTTGTAGAATATGAGAAGATTACTAGAGACTAGGAAGTGACGACACAACAGCCATAGACATTTAGAGTCAAGGACAGAGACGTATAGTATATAGCTCATATTATTAATATTACTATTTAAGATGCTCTTAAGACTTTGAAGGCAGCCCCTAATGAGCAACCTAAGAGTTATTAGTGTAAGCAAGGAGCTACACAAATTCTAACAAGCTCTAAACGTAATATCAAAGTAAAGAATACCCTTAGTAAGCTATGAAGGCATATCTACATCTTCTAAAATCAAAGGTAATGGAAAGACGCTCTTTATAGGCAGACTGTTGCAGCTAGTCTTATAAAGCTATAATTATCACTTAATATGCTAGTCTAGTGGAACTTAATGTACAAAATGGTCTTAACTGTTATAAAGCTATAGACACTAATTATAGCAATATATGCTACTTAGTAAATGGATCTAAGTATAAGAGATATTGCTCTTACACTAGAAGATTAGACTATACTCCATGCTCTTTAGAACTTCTTCTATATATTTGTTAAGCCGTTACAAAAGCTATAGGCAAGCTTATACCTAACGCTTAACTTCGTAATTCCTTAGTATCTAAAAATGATAAATAAGCTTAAGGCTCTATAGAAGGAGGTTAGTATATCATCAACAATTAGCCTAGCTTATATTGCTACTTATAAGAAGCTTAATGATTACTATATGCTTGCTACAAATCAACAATGGAGTCATTTAGGGGTAGCTATAATTTGTGATCTACGCATGAATCTCAACGTATTTAATAGCCTTTGGCTAAGTAGTACTAAAGAAGTTAAACGGAATTAAGTTAAGTAGTAGTTTCATAATGTCTTTATTTAATATAGAGACTGCTAATACTATCTTAATGAAGAGAAGAGGGATGCTAAGGCTGATTTACTACAATTACCTATAGAACCTAACTCTAATGACGATTTATATATCTCCTATAGTATTTACTAAGAGCTAGAATGGAAGCGCTAGCTTGTTAAGCCCTAGCTAGGTCTAGTAACAGATATTCTTAAATATTAGGCAGTAAAGCAATATTAGTATCTAATTATTGCTACAATTGCTTAAGACCACCTAGCAATTCCTATAATGTTAGCTTCATCTAAACGGGTCTTTAGTAATGGAGCTAATATTCTTACGAAGAAGAGGAATAGGCTCTTACCTAAAATGCTTTGATATTTACTTTGCTTATGGGATTAGGGTCATATACTAGAGGCAGAAGAAAGCAAAGCCAAAGATGCTAATAACGAGGGGGAAGATTAGTTATATATAGTTAAACCCCTATTAAGACGATTACTCTTTTGCTAATATTTCCGTTTATGTGATATGTTCTTTAGTACTAATTTAAAACACACACATTTACTAATTTCCATGATATTGCTTATAGACATCTAATTATCATTATATAGGATGTGCATTCGTCATTTTAGACCTCTTAGATGCCTTGAAAACATGCCATTTCTATTAATTAATAGTAGTAGCTACGTTACTAGGCTTATTAACAGCATCTAAAGCTAACTTAGAAGCAATGCATTAAGTAGTTCTTTTAACAATATAATCATAGATTAAGTTAATCTACTATCTTAGAGTCTCTTAGCAATTACTTCTTAAGTCTTAACAACAAGTCAAACCTAGTAACCTTATAACTATGAACTAGACATTAGCTAGAATTAGAAAAGGTTTTATAGGACTAGCAAATATAGATTAAGCTTAGTAGAGGTGTTACAACTAGTGATATTCTTTAAGAGAAAGCAAAGTAGATATAGTTATAACTTCCATAATATGCTAGTAAGGAATGCCCTAAATTTAGCTCTAAATGGCTTGAAAATTTTAAGAAACAACATAATATCTCTATTTACACTTAACATGGCAAAGCTAGATTAGTTCTAGTATTAGTAGAAGAAGAAATGAAAGCTTTATAAACTATAGTAGGAGAATTTTAAGAGGAGGATATATATAATATAGATGAAACAGGGCTATTTTAGAAGATGATACCATCTTAAGGTCTTTTATCATAATCATGACCTAGTTTAAAGAAGGACAAAGCTTAAATCTCCCTTTGCTTTTGCGTTAATGTAAGTAGCATAGATTAATTTCCTATTTAGATTATTAGAAAGGCAAAGACTCCTTAAGCTTTACGAAACATTAGCATATTAGTAATGGGTAGAATCTAGAGATGGAATAAGAAGGCTTAGATGAACACATTAATTATGTCTAAATGGCTTTAAGCTTTCTATTCTTATATTAGACAAACTCGTTAAGTTCTTCTAACAATAGACAACTTGCTAGCTTATTACTTAGTAGTTAAGCACTACCCTCCTCCTTAAAATATTCAAATCTACTAGCTTCTAGCAAATGGTACTAGTTAATTCTAGCCCCTTAATTAAGGCATAATTTAGAATTTCAAGATGTGTTACTAACGACACTAGCTTTAACATATGCTATTATTAATTTAATCAAACAAAGACCCTAAATTAATAGTTAATCTCTAACTAGCTATCCGTTAGATCTTACGAAGCTAGAATACTAAAGTTACAAATATAATAATCTATAACTGTTTTCGAAAATCTACCCTCGTTTTAAGCCCTATTACTCTTCTAACTCTAATTATGCCATAAGGGCTCTCTAAACTTTATAACGAGGTGATTAAAGCTAGGCATATACACGACTCTATGGCAATTTCAAGCTTCCTCAATCTAATTGAAGAGGTAGAAGAAGAGGGTAATAATAGCCTTAATCCTAATGAGGTCTTAGAAGAGGTTTTAGGAGAGCATTTAGGTCATTAGTTAACTCAAAATGATGACGAAGAGCAGAGTGAACAAGTTACACGTACAGCAAAGGAGGCACAAGAGGCTCTTCAAATATTAATTGAGTATGCTAAGGGCTAAGACGCCCTCTCTTCAAATCATATGAGGGCATTAGAGCGTCTAGAAATGGCAATTGAGGGTATTCAAGTACAGTCACAACAGCAGAGTACTCTTGATAGCTAGATTATGTAATTTAACTCATATGACGATATACCCATTTAGACGATAAAAATCTGTGCACCGAATACATCGTCTTAACAGGGGTTTGACTGTAGCTCTATTCTATTTATATATTTTAAGCCTCATATTTTAAGCCTCATTATCCTTGAGATCCGGATACAACCCGTATCTATCCGTCAGACGTCTCACGGATCATGATCCTATCCGCGAGGGCCAAGGATATGATCCGGATACGGGTTGCCGAACACTGCTTCCATTTAATTGCCATGCTATTCGAGTGATACATAGCTACAGCCAGTCAGTTCATCACCGCCTAAAAGTTAAACACGTCCATCATCATTGTGTGTGCGAAGCTCGCGCCTTCCACATTGCAAAGCCATAGATGCCACCTCTTCGACCAGCTTAACTCTCCTTCACCAAGTATCACCCCCTACTACCTACCAGTCCGACCCCCCTTCTTCAGATACCACACTCTCCTCCATCCCCTCGATCAGTTCTAGCCTCTTCCCCAGAGACGCATTCTCCACCCCCCGTTAGCCCTCAATCCCCTTTGCGATGCTTAATATTACTAGAACATACATGTACCTAGCTAATCTTAGTTTAGCGATGATGTCTGGTTACATTAAAACCTTCCAACTTCGACCCCTACATCACTCAACTACCTTGAGAGGTAGTCTCCTCCGCCATCTATCTTTGTTGACGCTGCTGTGCGAACTCATCTTTATGTTTACATTAAGTAACTCCATTAGCTATAAGCGGCAACCATTCAAAAAAAACCATACACTATGCAATTAACCCTCCTTCCCTCTGAGCTCCAAGCACACATTGTGTCTGGCTTAAATAATCGCGATAAGAAGAGTCTTCGTCTAACATGCAGCACCCTCCGCGACAGATCTCCCCTGCGTATTGATAGGGTATTCCTATCCGCCAACGTGCGCAACGTCGAGGTTTTCCGCGCCATTGCCGACCACGAGATATTCCGCAAAGGCGTGACCGAAGTCATTTGGGACGACGCGCTGCTGGCTGAAAGCAATGAACAGTACGAGGATGAGTTTTATTGCGAGGGCGAGGGCCTGCCCGGTTGCGACGAAACATGCCCTGTCTGGTTTCTGAGGGCATGCAGGGAGAACCTTTCGTGGCTCGCAAGGGCAACGATGTTGACGATCTTCCTCAGCACCTAGAGAGGGCAAAACAGATGGAAGCGCAGCTACCACTGAATGTGTCGTATGCATACTACCAGGGACTTTTGATGCAGCAGGAAAGTGTCTTGTCGACGCAAGCCGATATCGAGACTCTCAAATATGGTATAACTCGTTTTCCAGCCCTGAAAAGAATCACGATCACGCCAGCGGCCCACAGGATTTTATATACACCGTTATACGAAACCCCTATGATTCGCGCATTCCCGTACGGCTTTAACTACCTCATTCCATGGGCCTGGCCAACCGTTGAGCCCGGCTTCTCGCCATGCGAAGCGCCTCCTTGGGACACCGAGGCCGAGAAAAACAAATGGCGTGGATTCCGCATCGTGTTGTGCACCTTGGCTGAGCAAGAGCACCGCATTTCAGAGTTCATTTTGGATGTGAATGGGCTCTGCACTGGGCTCAACTGCCACGTTTTCGACGAGCCGTGCGAAGAATACGAAGATTTTGTCGCCCTCCTGCGAAAGCCGGGTTTTAATCGCATCGATCTCGGTCTTCTTGTCAGCACGCAGCAGGACGAGGGATGGCCAAGTTTCCGCTCCGGTCATCTTAAACACGCCTTGGGCGAAGCAAAAGACCTGCAGCATGTAAGCCTGTGCACGGATTTGGTGCCAACCAGGAAATTGACGTCCTAGAAGAGGAAAGCGACGTAATACCACTTCGTACTATATTCCCCATCGATAGGTGGCAACAGCTTCAACACTTAGGGATTTCAGGCTTCGTGGTATGTCAGGATGACTTGATATCCTTGCTTGCCGTATTGCCAGCCTCTTTACTGTCTGTAGAACTGAGTTTTTTGCATTTTTACGGCGATGGCAACTACAGGAACTTGCTCTGTGACATGCGCGACAAGTTAGGCTGGCGTGACCGCTCGGCATCTGAAAGACCGAAGGTCACCATTGGCGGGGGTGGGGGAGGGTTGGTGGCGGTTCATGTTGGTCGTGCTACGTGGGTTGAGGATGAGGTGTCGGAGTTTCTCTACGGCGACGGTCAGAATCCATTCGGCCGCGAAGGCTATCGTTTCAGCCCAAATCAGATTCGTTTGGGTTTTGGTGTCGAGCGAGATGAGTTTGAACTAGATTTTGAGCGACCTTGGGCACAGTACGATGAATTACAGAGACTAGGGTATTACCTAGATGTCCGACTTCAGTACGAGGAATGAAAAAAATCCCTCAGTGGCGACCTATCGACATGAAAATGGTTTTGCAAGGGAGGAACAAGACTGCATGCGCATGATCTCTGAGTCAGTTCATCACCGCCCAAAAGTCAAACACGTCTATCGTCATTTTGTGCAACATTGCAAAGGCATATATGTTGTCTCTTCGGCTCTCCTCCTATAGGTATCACTCCCCATCCCCACTCGATCAGTCGGGCTCGCGTGCTAAGGCAGCGACTTCTACATTGCAAAGCCATATATGTGACCTCTTCGATCAGCTTGACTCTCCTTCACTATCACCCCCCCCCCGCCACCAACCAGTCCAACCCCCCTTCTTCAGATACTACACTCTCCTCCATCCCCTCTATTAGTGCCACCCTCCTCTCTAGAGACGCATTCTCCTCCCCCAGTTGGCCCTCAATCCCCTTTGCGATGCTTACTGCCCGCGTTAACAGCGCGTCTAACTCCCTCCTCGCATCCTCCAGCTCCTCGCTCGTAGTTATATATGCCTCTGCTGAGTTCTACACCACCCTGAGTTTGATGTCATCGAGTTATCCGGGGTGATCGGAGCAACGAGCTCAGCTGCCTCACGCTCGAGTTTGGCTACCGTCTCTTGGAGCTCATCGCGTGCTATGATATGCGTTAATAATATAAAGGATTACAAAGAGGAGGCTCACTTACTAGTCTAAAGTTCTGCCTTCTCCGTCTTTATTGCGTCTACCTCCCCCTCCAACTCCAAGATCCGCCGACCCTACACTTCCGATCGGTCTTTCGTTAACCTCAGCTCGGACAGCTGTTAATCCTACACTGCAAGCCGGTTCTTCATATTCTTAAACTCGGACAGTTACTGCTCCTGCGCTCTGAACTGCTTCATCATAGTATCGCACTCGGATAACTCTTAGCCTTGTGCGTCGAGCCGTTTCTAGGTGGACTTAAACACTTTGATGACTCGATTAGTGACCACTCTTGTGCCATCAGTTAGCGACATTCTGGCAATATTGACCTAGTTTAGTATAATCTCGTATTCGAGTTTTGCCCGTATACTCGAGATGTCTTGATGGAGAGTATCACTCGCTATGATGAGGACTTGGACTCTCGAATTTGCCGATGTTAAATCACTCCTTAGAGTCTCGTTATCAACCTGCGATTTGTCTAATTTCGTCTTCATCTCTGCGGTACCACGCTCAAGCCTATCGAGGTCGGTAATCTTCGAGTTTGCTGCGGCTAGATTCTTCCTCAAACTCTCGTTTTCAACTCGTAGTTTATCGAATCTTGCATTCGCATCCGTAGCTTCATTCTTGAGATTCCTGTTCGCCGTATTCATGTCATCGGTGTTTGAGTTTGCTAATTCTAGTTCTACTCTTATACTCTCATTCTCTATTTACAGTTTGTTAATTTTCGTATTTGCGTTAATGACTTCGTGTTCGAGAGTTTTGTTCGCCGTGTCCATAATGCTAATCTTAGAGTTCGCTAATGCTAATTCTCTCCCCTTAATCTCGTTGTCTACTAGCAGTTTGTCGAATTGTGTCTGCAGCTCTGTTGAATTGCGGCTAAGAGTGTTGTTTGCGGTGTTCAAGTCGTCGATTTTTGAGTTTGCTAATGCTAAATCTCTTCCCGCGGACTCGTTGTCCATTTGCAGTCTGTCGACCAACGAGTTTGCCTCTGTCAACTTGCGTTGGTAATCATCTTTCATGGACTCGTTGTCCATTCGCAGTTTATCGAGCTGAATCTTCAGCTTTGTAATGTCACACTCGAGCGTCTCATTTGCTTCGGCCATATGTTTGGCTCTCGAATTTGCTGATTCCAGCTCTGTCTTCGTGGACTTGTTGTCCACCCGCAATTCGGCGACCAACGAGTTGGCCTCGATCAGCTTTTCCTTGAACCTCCGGCTCGTGCTCTCTAGCTTCCACTTCTTGGTCTAGAGTTCCTGGTTTTCCGTCGATAGGATACTCAGGTGCATCTTCAACTCTTCGTTGCCGTATTCCAGTTCCCTATTCGAAGGGCGTAAGTCTTCGACGATTTCTCTTCGACGATTTCTCTTCGACGATTTCTCTTCGAAGATTGCCCAGTTCCACCCCGAGCATCTGGTCTGCGAGCTCGCGACTCCTCTTCCGGGAGTTCAATTCGAACTCCTGGGTCTCCAGCTGTACCACAGCCGCCCGCATTGCAGCTTCACCATCTCGAGCGATATTACGCTCCAGTATCTTCTCGTGCGAAGGTGTTTGTGAAATGGCATATAATCCAGCCAAATTGAGGATCGACGCGTCTCGATAGTCTTCCTGCGCCACATGTCAAGCAGAGGGTGTCGGTGTAGTGTGGGTGTCGCGTGAAGTTCAAGTTTGATGTTTTGTAGTGAAAGTGTTGTGTATTGTTGTGAAGTGAAGTGTTATGTGCAGTGAAGGTGTTGTTTATGGTATAAGCGGTGAGTTTATCTCATTGTGACGGCGAGTGCAAGTGGCACGTCTTCATCAACAAGGTATTATCTCGACTAAAATTATAATTAATGGATCTCTGATACATATAGTGCCATTCCTATTAAGAATATCCCCGTACCTGATCTATCTCATATACAGCCAACCCCCCCTATGTATATTACTCAAACTCAGCACCTTCCAACAACATCCCTCCCAAAATCCCAAACCCAAACGCCACCCACCCAATTCAACCCCCTCACTAAATCCACACACCCCAACTTACTCCCCTGTATTCCCCCTCCCCTCCGCCCACTCCTCCATAGCCAACCTCTCACTAAAACTCCTCGCCCCCCCACCCTCCACCCACCCCCCCGCCGACCCCCCCCACGACGCTCCCCTAGCCCCCATCCCATCCCTCAAACTCCCCACAAACGAACTCACCTCCCCCATCCGCCTCGCCGCCTCATGCACCGCGGGACTCACTATCGGTTCCGCGAAGGGATGGTAGGAGTTACGGAGGGAACTGCCGATTGCTGGGGCGTACGGAATATCCGCGCCTCTGCCTTCGCCTCTGGTAATATCCGCATCTCCCTCACCTGCCTCGGGAGCGGAAATCGCGCGTGCTTTCGGCGTCACGATTGCTCGCGCGGGTGACGTGGCATAGGCCGATAGCGCGACGGGAACGGGACGCTCGGGCGAGGCTGGGGCGGAACTCGAGCTCGAAGTCGACTCTGGGGATTGTGCGCGTGGTGGTTTGGCGCGACGGGTGCGTGTAGAGGGTGGGGCGTCGTCGAAGGCGAAGAAGTCGTCTTCGGAGTCGGAGTCGGGGTGGGGTGTTGATGTTGGGGAGGGAGGGGCAGGTGGGGATTCGGTGGTGGTGGTGCCGAGGGGTTGTCGCGTGGGTTGTGTGGTGGTGGGCGCGGGGAGTTTGGTTGGGGGGGAGGGAGAGGTGAGGGTGTTGGAGGGGTTGGCGCCGCCGGATATATCAATTGGCATTGCTGGGGATGTGGTGTTATTCGTCATGACGCCCCTGGTTGAGTGCATAGGCGCCAACGGCGTCATTTCAGAGAGTATGTCCTCCTCCTCTTCCGCCTCCGAAATAGAAACCTTAGACATGTCCTCGTGCAGTTGCGAGACGTGCGGTGACGTCGATGGCGACACGGGGCCAGGGATGGCAATTGGCGATGCTCCATTAGGGGACTGCGGCGACATCCGCCGCGGCGCAATGCTGATGAAATCCTCCTCATCTGACAACGCCACAGCCGCGTCGTCGATAGACACAGACGCAGACCCATCAGCCGGGGCGCGCACCTCATCCCACTTCGTGCCATCATCTTCGACCGGGCCACGGGATAGCATCCTCAGTGCCTGGGAGCTCGAGATCCGCCGCGGCGCAGGCTCCTCATCCACATCTTCCACCTGCTCAATCTCGGCCTGTTCCTCCCCTCCTTCCTCAGCCTCGCTCGACATTGCATCCAGCACCGAAGGCATCATCGTCGTCTCCGCCACGCTCGGGCTTGAAGTCGTTGGGAACTCCTTGCCCGCAAACTCAAACCTAACTCTGCGCAGTCCATTCACCTTCCCCGAACTGGAACTCCTTCTCAGCGCGCTCCTTCGCACCGGATTCTCAGGATCAGACATCGCGCCCGAATCATCCGTGTTCCGTCGCCGCGGCTCCGGTTTCCTCGGTGGTGGCGAATACGACGCCGACAGATTCGCCGCCGCCAGCTCTGCCTTCTTATCCGCCTCTGCGTCCTGTGTCGCCTTCAGAGCGGGCGTCCCTTCCCGACTAGACCGCCGTTCGTGCTTATCTGAGCTATCCAGCAACGGCAGGTATCCCTGTGTAAAAACGCCCAAAAACTCGGCTTCCCTCGCGTGCGGACTCCGCGGCACATCTGTATCCGCCGCACCAGCCACATCTATCGGTGGCGGCGGTGCCAACTTGCCCTGCTCCTTCAGCCGTCCTACTTCCCGTGCAATCTCACCCGCTGGGTTCGTGGAAGGGGGCGTCTCTGACTCCTCCGGCGTCGCTGTGGCGGCTACCGTGTCGACGAGCGAAGGGTAGGCGCCCATGCCCTCTGCTACTGCGGCGGTGACGGAGGCGGCGACATCGGGGGCGACGTCACGCAGGAGGGCGTCGGAGTGCTTGGTGAACTCGGCGGCCATGTCGCGGCGGTAGAGCAGGACTTTGTGGTCCAGCTCGCGCAGTTTGGAGTGCAGAGATGCTATGAGGGTGGAGGCTTCGTCCATGGCCTGGGGGCGGGGGGCGTGAGGTTGAGGCTGAGGTTGAGGTGCGTACGGGTGCGGTTCAGCGGTGTTGAGTCATGCCGGAGCTGACGTGGTGGGAGCCTGGGAGGTAGAGGGTGGGTTTTGTACGAGGCGTGAGACTGTGTAGTGTTGAGATGGGGGAGGGTGGTGACGATTGAAGGGTTTGGAGATGTGGAGGAGTTGCGGAGGAAGATGTGGAGAAGTTGGTGGTTGTGGAGTTACGAGTGTGCGTTTGGGTTGGGGTTGGAGGAGGGATGACTAGTAGGCAACTATGTGAAGTACCGTACTATGGTAACTCCAGACCGCCGGAGCCAAAGATTAGAGTGCAGCGGAGGGATACAGCGCTGGATGTACAGTACAGTATTCCGCCGCCGCAATGCCGATCCTTGGCAAGGCCAGGCAAGACAGGGCAGCGGCAACATCAGACGCCGAACTGGTATATTACCGTTGATATGGACTGGGCATTATAGCTGAAATCACAAATAAATCACAATCGAGTAGACTACGGCTTTCTGTTCTAGCTGGATCCATCAATAAATCCCTCTCGGGTCTCCGTCGAGTCCACTACAGGTCACGGGGGCTCTGCACTGATCAACACTGCAAATAGCCCCGTCAACATCATACGAGTGACGTAGGTAGTATCAGAATCAGAACTCCACTTCCATCTGGACCTCAACCTCACACGCGAACAACGACGGTACCTGCTCCCCCATGAACGTATAAGTATAGTATAATCAGTATAATCCTCGCTCGCCCTCTTATCTCCTCGTCCGCCTCATGAATCCCACTCACTGGGTTCATGGACCTGCCAAGTGGGCGTGGGAGCCGGGATCGGCGCTTTCTCGGTAGTGAGGCGGGATGCCCTTCTGGGACATTGACAGGTCGAACAGCTTCACAGTATACTGTAGGGTGAGTAGAGTATAATAAAGCAAGATAAGAGAAGAAACTTCAATTCTTCAATGCTGTCTCCAATAGCGATGCCATTTTTGACGTTTCGTGATTGCGTGAAACTATCCATACAGTACATCCATACATGATATCCCCCTATCCCCTATCCCATATCACCCAACTACTCCCCCTCAATCCCACCCACCTTCTTCTCCTTAAACATATTTAACTCCCCCATACTCCCCACCCCATCTAACAACCTCTTCGACTCCTTCCACCCCCCTGGCCCCTCCGACTCCACCGCCGCCCTCGAATCCACATCCCCTCCAAACGCGCGCCTCCCAACCCGTTCCCCACTAACCTGCTCACCACTAACCTGCTCCTTCGTCCCCCGAACCGCCTGATCAAGCACACTATGCGCCTTCGCAGTAACCGCCGACTTAGCACTCTCCAGTTTCTCTCCCACTCCCGCCGCCCCATCCAGCAGCGGCTGCGCCGCCTCCCCCGCCGTCTTCGACCCCTTCACCTTCTCCGCCGCGCGCTGATACGCGTCCTTCTTCTTCGCCAACTTCCTCGCCTGCTCCGCCGCGCGCTCATACGCGTTTGTCTTCGTCGCCTCTCCCAGTCCGACTCTGCGATATGCGCTCATAAGGGCGGAGTACAACTTGATGACCCACCCGTGCACCTGCTCCTTCACAAGCATCGTAATCCCATGGCTGAAGAAGCCCTTGAGTACCTCTCCCCCGAGTCCCACATAGAGCGCCTCCAGCCCCTCGTCGCGGTAGATGCGTGCTACGGCGCTGAACACCGTCGCGTCAGCGGCGCGCTTGAGGTCCTTCCGTCCAACTGCCTTCGCGGCCGTGGCGGAGTGCGCGGCCTTGTGGAGATCGGATTTCACCTCTTTCTTTAACTCGGCGCGGGACTTCTCAACTGCTGGCGCGTGTGAGACTTGTGAGCGCGACTTGGCGAGTGAGAAGGGGTATGTGATACTTGATGCAGCGGCCTTAGAGAGAGCGGCGAGGAGGAAGGTAAGACGCGCCCCTGGATCATCGCGCTTGGAGCGCGGTAGGAGGCGTTTTAGTGACTCAAAGAAGAGGAATGTGAGGGAGGGGTTGAGCGTCAAGACTAGACTGGCGGAGTACCCGCCCCAGAAGCCCTGAATTCCCTTCTCTTTGAGAATGCGATTCGCAATATCCTGTACCGAAGTTGCACTGCGGGAGGTCTGGGCGCGGGTGGAGATGTTGGATAGGGGCGTGGTGAAGAGCTTACTCAGGGCCCCGGCCGCGGCGCCGACGGCGAGTTCGTCGAGGGTGCTGAGTTTGTGGCTGCTGTGTGCGTCGAGGCGGCGTGTGCGTATGTAGTTGTAGAAGAGGAAAAAGAGGAACGAGTCTGCGATGCTCTTGGCGGTGTCGGGGACAACTCCGGCGAAGAAACCCGCGATGCCGTCGCGCGCGTATATCTTTTCGGCAGCGTCGAGGATGCCGTCGTAGGTGTCCTCGGAGGAGGAGTCGGTGGAGTTGGATTGCTGGATGCGTTGGACTTGAAGACGCTTAATTATCAGGTCGAGGGGGTATGTGACGAGGTTCGAGATGGCCGTTCCTGTTGAACCAGAGATAGCGTGGCCGAGTGCGGGTAGGGCGTTGGAGGGAGAGCCATGGTGGTGGTGTTGCTTCTGGTAGAGGAGAGAGTTGGGGTCTTCTTTCTCGATATGATAAATCGAGTAGGCATCCTGTGAGTAGACTGTTAGCTACTGTAATTCACGATATTTGTGACTCTTTACGCGCCGAAACGGTGAGTTGCATACCAGTTGGCTATTGTAGATGTGCGCCATCTTGGAGTCCAGCGAAGTGCTCGGAGGCCAATACAGGAGTAGGAGTGGAATATCAAAAACGTGGAAATTCAGATGATATATCGCTGATACGATTTAATTGTTAACTTTCATACAATGTAGAGCCTGTCGAATCGAATCCGAAAGAGAGGATTTAAATGTAATGATGGAGTTCCGATGTTCTCGTTCTAGGCATACGTCATACCAAGCTCCGATGATCCCTGCGAGTTTCCAAGGTATCATTTGTGGCCCGTGCTTGACAGTTCCATGTGAATGCAGTTGTACACATCGCTCAGGATAATATCAGCAATTTAAACGTGTAGAACTTATCTCTTCAGTTCAATTTTCAATAGCTGGTTCTCTGATTGTAGCCCCGAGTAATTGAACGTATTTACTTGAAGTATAGTTGCTGTAATTACTGTTGTTATGTACAGCACGGCACGAGTACCACTTAGAGTACTGTTATCATATACAGTATCATGGCAAACACTACAGGATTAAACATCTCTTTAACCTGATGGGGTATCTCTATAAGTATCTATCATCTATCGTATCAGCATTGGAATGCAACTCCCAGCTTCTCAACTTTATTCATGCCTCCGCTCGCAAACCCCGTCCCCTCGCTCTTGATCTCTACTAATCCAGGCGTAATCTTATCCTTCTCCGGTTTCTGTGACTTCCCCTCTTTCGGCTTCACTTCCGTCAGATCAGCCTCACAGACAAAACAGCGTATCTTATCCGCTTCTGCCTCCGGCCCATGCGGATCCCCCTTCCCTGCGCTCATAAACTTCTCGGTGCAACTCTTGCATATTACGTGCCCGCACGGTTTCGCTAGCATTGCTTTAGAGCTGTTGCTCAACGCCTTCTTGCAGGCGGGGCATATCCGTTGCGTAGTCTTCTTGTCTAAGCTCTTCTCCTCGGTGAACGAGACAGTTATGAGTGTGTGTAGCGAGTAGAAGTGTGGCTTATCGTCCGTGGATGACGGGCACACGGGCGACGATTTCGCCTTCTTCTTGATGTCGTGTAATGTGTTGTTCGTGTTTGAGGATGGAGTAATAGACGGTACCCAAAATGACGGTAATGTTGTCTTCGACGCCCTCTCATCGTCAATCGCCTTTCGCGCCTTCGTCCTGTCATCCTTCGCAATCCGCAGCAACTCATCCTCATCCAACTCGAATTTCCGCTTCTCCCCACGCTTGCCTCCCATCACATCCTCCTCTACCACAACCTTGCCGCTCTGCCTCCCAACAATACTCCGCCCCGCGCCAACCTTGGCCTGTAACCCCATCTGCACCCTCTCAAACTCCTCAACAGCCCTCTTCTTCGCTTCCTCATCATCCTTCAGTGCAACATCCTGCGCCTCCGCTAGTTCCCTTTCCGCAACTTTCTCCATCCTCTTGATTTCCTTTTTCTGGGCTAGGATATTCGACAGGGCGCATTCGCGACAGAAGATGTGGCCGTGGGAGCAGGACACCGGCGATTGCGCTGGCATCAGACAGAGACTGCATGATGCGAATGGGAGGAAGGAATCGCGGGATAGGCGGGCGGAATTGTTCGACCATGCTGACTTCGCGAGGTCGCGCTCGTAAGACGTGAAGACGCTGCGCGCGGTATTGCGCTTGCCTTTTGACGTCTTAGATCGCTGGACAGTTGCATTTATAAGGGGGGGAGTTATGCTTACTGTGTGACATTTCGGCGTATATATGGTTACGATATTCGCCGTGAATGGTACTTGACTCGTAAATAGAGGGTGTTCTGGTGTCGTCTAGATGTGATCGCATCCTTGTCAGTATCCAAAACTTTGGGTCATCGGATTAACTAATAATCCGCTCACCGGCGCAACGGATTATGTGTATAAACACGTGCATCTCAATGACCTCGCAACTATTTCTCACACGTAGCAGTTGCGCCTTCCTCTTTTCTTTGCCTCGTAAGACAGACGATGATTGTTCATTTAATTATCTGAGAAACTCAGCTGACGCTGGGTATCACGATATGTCGTCTCTTACTCCCCCAAACCAGCCGTCATTACCCTGGCGGATTGGATCATCGGTGACCATCGGAGCGGTCGGGGCCTTTTGTCGGACTTTCTTATATGGGCTCAACGACTCTCAAGTTGTAGGTTTGGACAGGTTTCTCAAGGTCCTCGAAGAGAGGCGAGATGTAGGGGCCAGGACCAGGGGTCTTCTTACTGGTACGGGTCTTTGGCGTATCCCCCAACTATTGCCAGTCGCTAATAAGAGAACCGGATAGTTTCCAATCATGTCAGCGTGTAAGTAATTTGCTGCAAGCAACCAACACTGGCAATTCAAATTTTGAGTATTTCAGCGGCTAACAATGTGAGAACAGTTTGGATGACCCGTTAATGTGGGGCTTTCTCCCTTATAACATACTGTTCAACCCATCCCTCCAGAGATGGTCTCTTGGGAGCTACGATATATGCTTTAAGAACAAGTGAGTCTTGATTGCATCATTTGAGAGTTGTTTGTTTCTGACAAGATCACGCAGAGCCCTTTCAACATTCTTCTCTCTCGGCCAGACTCTGCCTACCCACCGCACCGCCCACTCTGAATTCGGCGGCCTGTTTCAACCCACTATTACGCAAGCCATCCGCCTGCTATCCGCGCAGCCATTTTTCACCCCAGAGAAAGCTCTGAGTTCCCCGCGGTCCTCACCGTCGGCCTCCCCAAAATCACCAGACGTCATCGATCCTTTCTCATCCAACTCGCTGGTCTATCCAATTACCTATTCCACCAATGGAACGGATGTGTTTCCAGCCCCATCAGCTTATGACTCGCGGAAGCATAGCTGGGTTCACATCTTCCCGGAGGGCCGCATACACCAGCATCCAGCACTGGCTATGCGATACTTCAAGTGGGGCGTGTCTCGGATGATACTTGAGTCCGAACCTTTACCAGATATAATTCCCATTTTCATAGATGGCACCCAGCATGTGATGCATGAGAGCAGGACGTTCCCGCGCTTCATTCCAAGGACTGGGAAGAAGATTACAGTCGTGTTTGGCGATAGCGTTGATGGAGAGAAGGTATTTGGAGACTTAAGGCGCAAGTGGAAGGCCCTCGTCGAGATGCAGAGGGAGGCGTTGAAGAAGAAAGGAGAAGATACCACGATGGAGATGGGAGTGCTCACAGAGGGCCTGAAGTATAACGCAGAAGCTGTTGCATTGCGGCTAGAGGCAACTCAGCGGATGCGAAATGAAGTCGTGAAGTTGAGGAATTCGCTGGGATATGATGAAGAGGATCCCAAGAATGGATTGGTGGAAACGTGGATAGAAGAAGGAAGGAGCGGAGCCAGAGAAGGCCACATGAAAGATGATAGCTGGACGAAAGATACCTAGCAATAGACTGTACAACATTCGTACTACAAAGAATCACTTATACCAAACCAATGGTCATCAATTTGTGGACAAGATACAAACAGGGTTCCAAACTAAGATATGCATCAAAGAGATGCTGCCGCTGCATAATCGGGTACCTACATGCCAATAGATCCAATATAAGCTTGTTGTTCCAAGTGAAGGGGTGTGAGGTTTGATCGCTGATCCACTCTAACTGGCTGGGCCCCTGTTCCTAGCGGATAATCGTTAACCCGACCATAGCTCCGCCCGCCCACCCACCAAGCGTCGTCATAAGCCGTGGATGATGGACACCAAGGTTGGAAGGAACCTCACAGCGCCATCAAACAACGAACAGCGACGACAGCACATCTTGCGTCTACAGCGGCACTGAGTAATTGTCAACTATATCCGCCTTACACCCAGTGTCTCGGAGGGTGCTTGCATGATGTGGAACGACGAAGACAACAATCCCTATGGGACGAGCTTTGAGCGGCGAGACTCTGGAACGTCTTCCTCTGCGAACCAAAGCACAACGGAACAAGGTGAGTTCTTTCACTCCTTCACTATCTCATTCATTGCAGAACTATGTACTCTATATTTCTTGGCGACTACGACGATAGCGATACTGATTGGCACGTTGTAGCCCATAACATCTCCGATTCAGCCGCGCCAGATGCCTTTGCCGACCCACCGGACTTTGCCCAATCGGCAGGTTTTGTGAATGAAAGTGACAGCGAGGAAGGTTATGCCTCTGAAGCGTTGGGAAATTCACGACCGGGGCCAAAACCGGGCGGTTATGACAGCCGCGTAGAGCAGCTCCTATACGAGAATCCAAATCTACCTATCCTGATTACGGAAGCTGGGAAAGGCGCGGACGGCACGAAGTATATTGCGTATACCATCAGGACAGGCGTTAGTGTTGCAGTCATTCATTGTGAGTTCTTGCTGACAGACACAGGATTTGGAAGTTCGCAGGCGATACTCCGAATTCGCATCTTTGAGAGATGCACTCGCCAGGCTGCACCCGACCCTGATAATCCCCCCAATTCCAGAAAAGCATACAATGGCAGACTATGCTGCAAACCCCACGAAGGCGAAACAGGACCAGCAAATGATCGATTATCGGAAGCGGATGCTGGCAGTATTCTTGAACCGCTGCCGTCGCATGGAAGACGTCCGTAATGATGGGGTTTGGTGGAGGTTTTTGGATCCTAATTCGAGCTGGGTTCGTATATTTGCCACTGTTGGGGGCTACGGAATGCTGATTATTTGCAGAGCGAAGTTCTTCACACTCACCCCATTGCATCAATTCCAAAATCTACTCTGAATGCACCACCACTCGACCCCGCAAATCCTACTCCTGCTCATGCCTACCTACCACGACCGCCTGCATCTGCGAAACTCAAGGCCGCCGGATATTATAATACGAATTCTCAGGGCATGCTCAGCCAGCCATCGGATTTCAATGCCAGCCCATCTTCTGCGGCGCATTCTACGCCAGGTCCGCAAGTATTTGGTCGATTCCCTCCTGACACAAAGAATATGAGCGAGCAAGATCTGGACGGCTACTTTGTGAACTTTGAGGCTTCTTCCAAAGAGCTGGAGCTCCTTTTAATGGGTTCAATGGAGAAAGTAAATAAGAGGACACTAACGCATCTCGGCCAATTGTCTTCAGATTTCGCAGAACTAGGTGCCAGACTTAACGCTTTGTCGCTACCAGAACCGTCTGCGTCTCTTTCCGCGGCGATCGAACGAGTTGGCCGGGCGGTGGACGATTCTTACATGGCCACGGAAGAGCTCGTCAACTCAGTAGGCGCTACCTTTGCCGAACCCATGCGCGAGTCCGCGCAATTCGCAGGTGTCGTCCGTAGTGTTCTCAAGTACAGGGTGATGAAACGAGTTCAGCAAGAAATGGTGATCGACGAGCTCGCCAAGAAACGCGCGACTTTAGACTCGCTCGAACGCAGCGAGGCAGAAGCACAGCGTATTGAGCAGTACCTGAGCAACGGCGGGCGCTCGGAGGGCCTACGTCGTTCTACTTCATCAGGCCGAGAAGGTCCAAGCAGGAGAGACGCCCACTCAGACGAAACAGAAAGCATCGACTCCGACTTCCCACCTACCCATGATGGCACCGCGCCCAGCGCCCAGCAAGGCATACCACAGGACCACAACGCCTTGTCGCACAAGAAGAGCAGCAGCGGGAACTTTATCACCAACAAGATCTTTGGGCGGATCAGCCACGCTGTCCATGGGCTTGCGGACGTGGACCCGGAGAAGTCGCGGCGCGACAACATCGGGAAGACGCGTGAGGCCATTGGACACCTCGAGCAGGGGCAGGTTGCTGTTGCGAAGGACGTCACGGATGCGAGTGCGGGTGTGCTGAAGGATCTGAGGAGGTTCCAGGATGAGAAGGAGGATGATTTGAGGAGGTATATGGTAAGTGATTGGATTTTCTATGTCTATTCTACCCCGCGATTACTATGTGCCGGTCTATATCTATATACTTTGTCCCAATACCAAATATCTGGCTAACTATTATCCTAGCTCGCGTACGCCAAATCGCAGATCGAGTGGGCAAAGAAGAACAAGGAGACGTGGGAGGATGCGAAGGTTGAGATCCTCAAGATTGACGAGTCGTGACGAGATTGGGATATGTGGTGATGGTTCTTTGAGAGCCAGGTAATATGCGACGTGTTGCAGAATACGATGCGTTGGGTTTGCACAAACAAGATCCTCATTAATATGGGGTTGTCGTAGGCGTTTGAAACCGAGCGCTGAATCAAAACATATTTCTAAACCGTATCCGTCATGGCTTCCATTGGCTGGCAATCGCATATCCTGACTTCGCTGATGAGGCTGCTGTATAACGCCAAAAGTTCCCAGTTTCGCCAATGCCCATTCCCATTATCATTTTCGTCCAGGGTGGCGGTGTTATCATGCACAAGCCCCCCGCTTTGCCCTGTTGCAGCGTCATGTGCCAATTAATTCACCATCTTATCCAAAATAGTGATCAGTTCATGTGGTCGAGGCTTAAGAGGACTTCCTGCCCTCCAAGGTCCTCACTGCCTCTCCTAGCCACCAAGCGTGAATTCTGGCATCGCCTGTTAGCTCCGGGTGGAAGCTAGTCCCAAACACGTTTCCTTGTCGCACTGCAACGATGTCGCCCGCTTCACTGTCGGTCGCGCCATCTTCACGTTTGACAGCTGCGGTGCGGCCCTGTACTGTACCCAGGATCTCCACTGGTTGTTGCTTGATTGAAGGGTCAATTCCTTCAGCAACATCCTTTGATGGCGCAATAACAGTCTCCGGCTTCTGTGCCTCGCCCTCCTGTGCTCCGTCAGAGGCCTTCAGTAGGGTCTCAACAATCGGCGCCCGGATGAAGATAGCGCGGAACGGGTCCGCCTTGCCACCCTCAGCCCCCAGGAATTTGAGATCCAGATCCGCCTGGAAAGACTCTGTCTGTCTCCCAAAATGATTGCGGTTGACACGCACATCCAGACCGCCAATTAGCTCCTGTCCTCCAGCCTTTGTGCGGTTGGCGGATTCAGCGAGCAGGATAAGCCCCGCGCATGTGCCCCACGTCGGCTTGCGCTGGACTTTGACGAAGTCGCGGAGGGGCTCGAGGAGGTTGCAGCGCTCGGCTATGAGGGAGATGGTGGTGGATTCACCGCCGGGGATGACGAGGGCGTCGCAGGAAGCAAGTTGGGCGGCGGTGCGGACTTCGATGAAGGTGAACAGGGTGGCGGGGTGAAATTGGGCTGCGGAGCGGAGGAGTTGGGTGTGTTCGTTGAAGGCGCCTTGGAGGGCGAGGACGCCGACCGTGAAGGTGTTTGAGGTGCCGAGGGAACCCATTATTAGAGATGAATGAGGTTAATAGTATCAATTGTTGCGAGTTGATGCGTTGAAAGATCGAAGATTTTTGACTCATGGTAAATAAGCTTTATGGGGGATCGGCCGTGGGGGGTCGGATAATCGTTTCTCCTCGGCGTTCCTATCCCGTTGGCACTAAATTGTTGCCAAATGCAGGGTTCCGCAGTACGTACCAATCAGAGGGTCACATGGAAGGTCGCACCTGCACCGGCGTAATGACCAAGTCCCACCAAAATGCTGGAAATCTTGAAAATGGTGACGACCTCAAAGAACCCCACGTCCCGCTTTCTCCTTTCTCCATATGCTTCTCTGTCTTGCGTCCCGGGAGGGTTATCAACAATAACGACAAGAACTCACTCTTGCACCCCGACTGCGACATAGAAACTACCGTCCATCATGCACACCATACTCGTCTGGATCTTGTATCCCTTCCTCTTCACCGCCGCCCTCGCCATGTTCTTCTTCGCGCTGTCTCTGGTGCTGCCCCAAGCCGGGTTCGTAGCGCGCATCCTCGTGTCATACCTTGCCCTCGTCGCGTGTGCCATATACGGTGTTACAGTCTCTCTCATCGCCCGGCCGTTCGGGCTCCAGCACTCTGCCCAATACGCCACCGGACGGGCCTTCGAGTTCGTGATGAAGTACGGGGCCGGCATAAACGTTATCATTGAGGACCCCGAGAACTACCTGAACACCGTTCGCCCCGCTGTCTTCATCGGCCCCCACCAGACCGAGCTCGACATCCTCATGCTCGGCGCCGTCTTCCCCACCCACTGCTCCGTGACTGCCAAGGCCAGCTTGAAGCGTATTCCTGTCCTGGGCTGGTTTATGGCCCTCTCGGGGACGGTCTTCATTGACCGCGGGAACTCGAAGAGCGCGAGAGGCGCGATGCAAGGTGCTGCGGACGAGATGAAGCGCAAGAGCCAGAGCGTGTGGATGTTCCCCGAGGGTACTAGGAGTTACGCCGAGGAGCCAGGGCTGCTGCCTTTCAAGAAGGGCGCCTTCCACTTGGCTGTTCAGGCCGGAGTGCCCATCGTACCGGTTGTCGTCGCCAACTACTCTGATGTGCTCTTTGTGAAGAAGTACCGGTTCAACGGTGGCAACCTACGCGTCAAGGGTAAGACATACCTCCATTCCCCTAGTTGAGAATTCATACTGACTTTTCCGCAGTTCTCAAGCCTATCGAGACGAAGAACCTCACATCTGAGGATGTCGACGAGCTGGTTATCAACACACGGAACACGATGATCACGACAATGGCTGAGTTGACTGCCAAGCAACGCGGGAAGCCAGTCCATATCGACCCAAAACTCGGACTGTCAAAGGTGGGCGTTGTGAAAGCGAGCGGTGTTGAGGCGACAACGTCGGCTCTGTCATGATAGACATTACGATTCATGTTTTAACTACACAATGATGAATTATTAAGAGGGTTGGCGCAAGCATACGTCGGGGACGCCAATACCTGGGGTCGGGATACAGGGGGACGAGGGGAGATGTCGCAGGGAGGTTAGATGGCCGGAAACATAGACCTGGGGGGCGATTGGGGATATGGCTGGGACTACCATAGAGGTGCATCATGGCAACGATACCCCAAGCAGGTTGAGGCGAGCGGAGTATAGGTTAGATCACATTTTATTAAAATCAAGTACTTATTCATCAACCAGCCGCGACCATTGGTCCCAAAACTTATTTCACGAGAATGCCTCTCCTGTCGGCCGATATCATGGGCTCTCGACATCGTATTGCGATTTCTCAGGCTCTATTTTGCAATACTTCCTACAGTGGTAGCTGGGATGCAGGTCGTCGAAGAATTCCAGGCGATGCAAAATAGACTTCAGAGTCAGGGGCGCCAGCTTTCTCACCTGCAGGGAAAGATAGACGCAGCTAGCTCAGAGAGACAGTAGTAGAAGGAAATACGGGCGAAGAGGTTTGGGGAGTGGGGGCTATCTCATAGGAAAGTAGATTCCTCCGTCCATCGATGCTCTTAGTTTAGACGGGGGCTCATGATCAACAGGATAATCCAGGCTCAGCATGTGCTGGATGCGTTAAGCGCAAAGTGCCGTGTATCATTGCATCCGATACTCTCGCGTTGCCGGTCTCAGTGCCTCTATGAAAGAGGCACCGAGATAGAGGGTTAGGTCCGCAGTTATAGCCGTTCGTTCTTGTTGCTGCCATCCATTCTTGTCGTCACCTTCGTTCTTGTCGTCACCTTCGTTCTTGTTGTCACCTTCGTTCTTGTCGCCATCGTATTCCCACCACCAACCAGCGTTCGTACAGGCACCCAAGCCGGCGAGCTTAGGTCGAAAGCGTGGACGAAGTTCGAAACCTCGCTGTTCTGTATTGGTTCTGTTGTCCGGACTAAGTGGAAACGGATAATCAAAACAAGCGGAGAGTAATCGCAACAACAACCCCGAATACCGATTCTGAGGGATCTGATATGAATGGGCTGGGTTTGGCGATAGGGCAAATATAATTCAGCCAAGCCTGGAGAGAGAAGTAAGTGGAGTGGATCAATAGGAGATCCCTCTTCTACCCTACACGGTTTACAGAGAGCAAGATGGACACAAGCTCCACGAGACAGTAGACAGCAGAGACCATGCACAACACATCACAAGAGAACCCGAGAAATAAAGATATTGAACGAATCCATTCGATTCAGGTCAAAAAAAGTAGACGATTTGGTAGCACTGATCAGCCCGTAGCATCATCAAGCATCCCACAACGCCTAATTACCCAGCCAAACATACATACAACCACCTCCCCCCCCCATTTCCCTCCCTCACTGTAACCACACCCCCCAACCACCCGCGCCCTGTTCGGGCGTCCTGTAGTCGTTACTTATTCACAGCCCCCCGCAATTTTCATTACCCCCAGCCAGTCTGCCAAACATCCCCAACCACACCACACCACACCACAGCAGCCAGCTGAGCCGAGAGAGCCTACCCCCCTTGTGCAAAACAAAAAACAACCGTTACAAGCCATGCTTTTAGGATCCCAAAACAAAAAGAAGTAAGAAGCGCTTCCTCCCAAGTTCCATGCCCGAACACACAGCAAAAAAAACGCCTAGTGATAAAAACGCCGCTGCAAAAAAAGCAGAAAAAAGCAAAAATATCCGCCTTTCCCAAAATAAAAATGCCCGAAAAACCGACGATTTCCCGCCGCCCATAAAAACCATGATGCCAAATTTCTGCGCACTGTGGAGAAAAAAACCGATAGCGCCTCGCTCAAGATGTGATTTGTGAGCAACCCAAACAAGAAAAATTGGAGAAAAAAAGAACATTAAAAAAGCAAAGTTTCATGCTATGCCGATATGCCGGTTTGGTGCCGGTTATGTGAAGGGTGAGTAAAGAGTTCGAAAATCCGCACAAGTTCCATTTTCGGTTTCAGGACGAAACCCCATCTGGCTGCTGTCGCAGGGTCCGGGGGTGGTGGAGAGTGTGGGATGTTGGTTCAAAAGACATGCAAGAAGCGCGCAAATGCATCGAAAGTAGGAAGTGCGTCTCCCATACGAAATGCATGCGTAGCCCGTGAATGAGTTGCGGGTTTGTGGGACACGAGTCCCGAGTTGCTGTTTTGTTGTTCCAGAAAGAACGGTGTCGAAGTACCATCAGTGAAGAGGTCCCTCGAATTCGGATCGTCGAACGTAGATAGCACACTGGTAGCGCCGGTTGCAACTGTCCGAGGGCATTTGCAATTGGCCAGTCCAACTTAATACTGTCTTCGCTAATCGATTATCCTCGGATTGCTGTTGGTGTATGAGCCTCGTTGAACACAGACGCGTTGTGAACGTCATAGGGATACATCCGGGACGTACCCGTGACAAAACCAGTCATAGGAGCTGGAGAAACAGAGCGTTGAATAGCAGGCCGTTGCACCATTTGCATCATGAGAGGCGAACTATTGTCTGGAGAAGAAGACTCGGACTCGACCACGTAGCCAGTGTTGCTATCATTGGTTCCATCATACTGGGCAGGACGCGAATTTAAAGTCCCATCCTTCAATGGCGGAGAGTTCTTCGCAGATCCAAACTAAAACAGTCAGCGTCTATATTCCCTCCTGGTAGCGTCGAATGGTACGTACAAAGCAATACTTGTCGAGGAGTTCGTTGTAGGATTGGGAGGCCAACGGAGGCTGCCCAGCCCCGTTGGGTCGGAGAGAGTTAGATCCGGTGTGATTACTCAGAGGAGCGCCAACGGGTCGGGATGATGCGAGCTCGGCGGTCGACTTGGTAACAGGGGATGCGAGAGACTTCAAAGGCTGCCTGTACTGTGTTGGCTTTCGACGAATTTCAGGGCGGTCCCCTCTATTGGCAGCCTGGATAGCAGCCGATATCGACACGCCAAAGTCATAGCGGTTTGAGAATGCCTGGCCAGTAGGGCTTGGAGCCTTCTTTGCCAGACTATCGGTGCTCAAGGTGACTTCAGATCGTACCCCCTTTAACCTTCCATTCCCGACATTCCCGACTCCAAAGTTATTGGATTGTGTTGAATAGGGGAATCGGTACTTCGTAGCAGGGTTATCAAATCCATCTGCAAAATCATCCTCGAAGGTGGTTGGAGTTCGTCGACTTGACGGCCCATTGCTACTTCTGGGAAGACCGGTCGTTTGTCGGGAAGACGAGCCTTGGGGAACCTTCTTGCCGTTCATCGGCTTCATCTTCTTCCTGAAGTCAACTTGGAAGTTGGTATTGTTGTTGTTGTCCCAGTATTCGACGCCGTTGACACAATACTTGACGCAAAAGAACATCGTCTTTGCCTCCAAGTTGGCCAGGTCGGCGAGCTTAATTGTGAAGTTGAACCTATCATACCCATCATTTTGGAGTTTCCGACGCACGTCGTTGGTGTATTCTGCGAGGACTTCTGAGGTTGTCTTCCAATAGTCGAGAGTGAAACGAGCGACGACGGACTTGTTGAATGCTAGATTAGCAACAGCAACTGATCCGATCAGCATCTTGTTATCACTCGACAGGTAGAACCTTTCCACGCGGACAGGAAGCTGTAATCTATCGTATGTCTCTGCAGGGAAGTTGGCCAACGTGATCTCCCATTCGAACGGAAGAGAGCGATCTTGGCCCTCCTCGTCACTGAACGGAAACTCCGAGTCGCTGGCGTAAGCTTCGACAGGCGACGATCCAGCACTGACGGCGAGAGGTCGGTCAACCTGTAGGAAATGGCGGATGTGTTCGAGGTGAGAGTCGAAATGAACTGCTTTGGAGAACGTCGGTGTGCCAGGCATGCTAGAAGGCCTCCGTCTCGATGATGGCCGAAGTGCAGGGCGAACGAGCTCACCAGACTTCTTGCGAACCATTGGAGGTTTCCGAGACCGGCTGCCTTCGC
This sequence comes from Pseudogymnoascus sp. WSF 3629, assembly GCA_001662585.1. NCBI lineage: Eukaryota > Fungi > Ascomycota > Leotiomycetes > Thelebolales > Thelebolaceae > Pseudogymnoascus > Pseudogymnoascus sp. WSF 3629. The sequence goes on from KV454590.1 coordinate 27,265, forward strand.
TATCGTCGGTCTCATCATCGTCGGACTCGGTGATGGGGGTGTCGGCCTGCTGTTGGTGCCTCATCTCGTTTAGGTATAAAGAGGTATCTGTGTTAGAGCGGGAGTGAGAGATCTTGATGGCCGATGGCGAGAGCTTCTGCCCAGGATTCCCATTTGCTACTTCCAAGTTGTCTGCTTGTGGCGGCATGACGAGGCTTAAGGATTTCCCCGCATGTTTGGACTCCGCATCGTCACCACTTGGTGAGCTAGCTCGATGTTGCGCAATATTCCTGATCGCGGCCTGAAGTTCGGAAAGCTTCTCAATCTGCCTTCCTCTCGGCTTTCCCGACTCCTCGTCGTCACTAGAGTTCTGTGCAGACTCGGGTGGCGAGAGAATAACCCCAGATGGCAACTTAGACTCGTCAGTCACTGGAGGCGGAGACTTGCGGAGGTTGACGTTATGTTGCAAGCTGTTCCTCTCTCTGTCGGTCATGGGAAGTGCAGTGTCGGCGCCGTCGTTGGTTACGAATGAAGCTGACTTGACTGAAGGTGTCCGGCGGTGACGAGTCAGGTATGATGCCGATCGTGGTAATTCCGGTCTTTGGGAGACTGGTGATGAAGGAACCGGCTGGCCTGGTAAAAATGAACCTCTCCGGCTGGTAGAGGGAGAAGATGGGCCGGAGGACGCGGGGGAACGCTGGCTGGGGGGTGTGTAAGGCATTCGTACGGTTGATATGGGGAATATCAAGAGGGCGAAGGGGGGGTTATAGGAAGTTGTTGATTCTAATCGACGAGGTTTGTCGAGAAGATTGTTTAATTCGTAACAAGCATGGGGGGTTTATGTTCGAATATATATAGGACCTCGAGTCGTTGAACCTAGAGCAAGGAAGCACTTCGCGTCAGCCAAGAAGTGCCATTATAGGGAAGAATATATTTGAGGGGCAACGGGGGGGACAAGTCGAGGAATGAAAGGATGATAAATGTGGTATGCGCGCGAGGTGAGAGGTATGCAGCGAGGATACTTACGACGAGTCCCAAGATTATCGCTCGACGGCGAGTTGTTTGCTGCGTAAGAGAGAGAGAGGGAAGGTTCGACCGGGGAAGCTTTAAACACGGCGTATTCCAGCTACGTGCAAACTTTCGGCGAGGAAAGAGCGAAGGGGCGGCGATGCCGGAGAGTCGTGGGTGTTCCAGAGACTCGGTGTTGACGCGGGTAAAGACACAACCTGGGGAAAGGTTTCAAATGAACTTTTTGTAGAACCAGTTTTATTGTCTTGCCTGGCTCTCCAGAGAGCGCGGGGAAGACTCTTAATAGATGCGTTGGTGGGAATTGATTGGAGGCGATAGTGTCTCAGTGGCGATGACGTCTACTGTGAATAACCTCGCTTGACCTCTTTTCTGGATCACTGAATGACAAGAGAAGTCAGATGGAAGAATCAGATGAGGAATAAAAGATCAACGTGGGAGGCTGGCGATGGCCTAGATAATAAGTATGACCAGAAGAAGAAGAGGTGAGGAAGAGGAGGGGGATGAGGAGTAGAAGAGGGTATGTAATTATTGGAGCAAGCATATGGAGTAGTAGTATTCTTGTTAAGGTGGGAAGAGGTAGTGTATGGTACAGTACTCTGGGTCCGGGGGGTAGAGGCGAGGGCGAGATACGCGGGTCAACCGGATTTGCAGGGGGGGCAGGCTACCGACCACCATTGTCCACTAAGTGCATCGCTAGGGCGAGCTATGGACGTTGAGTGGAGAAACAGATTTAGTGACATCCTCGACCCTTGTGTGATACGCCACTTCAAGGTACCGTCTAGATTCTTCCCATTTTCCTACCCATGGCGCCCACCCAAATGTCTGGAATACCTCACTTTGGGTTCGTATTGTGTGCGGTTGCGTGTATTTTATTGTGTATTTTATGTTGTATATTTATTGTGCATTTTGTTGTGTGTACAGTACTGATATATTGCTATATTGGCATACTGGGTGGCATATTGGCATATTGACATGATATGGTATGGTATGGTATGGTATGGTATGGTATGGTAGAATATAAATTGCTGTACTCGACGAGTACTCGCTACATCCGTACGTCTCTGCATCAACCCTTCTTGTCACTCTACTCCCACCGCCGTCTTCCTTTTACATATCTACAATACATACTGATTAAACCTCAATAATAGATAAACAAAGACCTTCAACAATCTAATTGTGCATCTATTTGTACTCTAGCCGTACTATCTACTGTGCTCAGAGCACAGACACAGGCACAAAGCACAAGTGACAAAGACTCCCGTCTTGTGTTTTGTACGTACGCACATACCGACATCATCCTGACTCTCTGCCAACTCTTGTCCCTGGGCTATTGTGATAGCGTACCGCCGAAGAAAAGATATGCTGCTAACAACTTCCCCATGGGCTATGCTGTGCTCTGGTGTGCTCCCCCATACTCCCCATACTCTCCATATTCTGACCTGTTTCTGTGCTCCCCTAGGCCTCTGATCTCGACAATAGTGGGCTCATAATGCAGCCAAGGTGGACACAACAGTGGGCTCATGGTGGAAACACAGTGGAAACACAGTGGAGTTGGAGCTGCCAACTTTGATTTTGTCGCCACAAACTTCAGTGAATCCGACCACAAATACTCCAGATACTGCTCCATAATCCGGTGCAATGTACGAACTCTAACGTTCGCAGTGATTATATGAGTGGTTATGAATGGTTATGGGCTATTTCATATGCATCCGATGACTACTACTATTGGTACTCGATCCAAACGCCGGACTGTTCGCATTGTTCGCACGGCAGGATGTCACGTCGAAATCGTCCCGGCTTTTCTTCCTCTACAAGGCGCGCTCTGATTATGGCGTCACAATGCTCCGGATCGATGTTTCAACACTTTTTGATTCGGCGTGCTCGCTGATCAAAAAGCAACACGCACGTCCCTGCGGTGCAACCGTTACCACGCAGAAGAGGCGCTCATCCTATCCTCATACTCAATTCCTGTCCCTTTTACCAAATCACTTACCTTATTGGGATCCATCATATCCGATCGCCCCTTCGCCGACGTCGCAGAAACATAAACGAACTGATAACGAATATTCGCCACAGAGCTCTGGTTTTTTTTTCTGCTGAGTGCCGTCGTTCCAGGGTATGATTGGCCCCAACACCCAAGCCAGAGATTCCTTGCATGGCCAGGACGTGGATCCGCTGGCGCACACTCGCCAAAATTCCCTGGCGCGAACATGCCGTTGGCCCACATCGAACACTGAACATGCTAGTCGCACGCCGCCTTGGGTGGATCCTTGTCTTCCCTGGCTCAGTGGCGCCAATTGTGGCTTTTTTTGTCAAAGAGCCTGGAGGGGAACAAGGAAGTCGGTGATGTTGAGAAGAGAGATTGGGAATGTCACCTTTCTCACAGTTTCCAAAAGAAAAGTCACGTAATCGGTGATCACCAGGGAGGTCGCAAAGTGTCACCGTCACCGCTACTGTTACCTCTGGTCATGTATAACAGAGACATTCGATATGGACACCGCCACGTCTCTCTCCCTTATCACGGGCGTAAACACCTAAACACCCCCCAAATGATAAGGCGACTGACTGACCCCGTCCATTCCAGGCAAGTCCATCGCACACAATCGCCACAATGGCGTCCTTTGAGCTCCTCAGCACACCAAAAATATGGAGACTTATGGTGCAAGGTGGAGCAAACATTGCCTTAGGGCCACGGCAGCATCCCTGTGGCTACATTCAATCTATCCACTGCATCTTAAGCTGAGGGGCTCTCCAAACATCGAAATCGTTCGCCTCTTCCCTTCAAATTCGCCCTCGCTGGGAAAGCAGAAAGCAGAAAGCAGAAAGCTCGAACTAGGCGTATCGCCGATCCACCCGGCTTACCTACTTCGTCTGACGCCGGCGAGCGGGACGGGCGGAGCACACCCATTCTTTGAGCTCCTCTCTCTACTGTACTGTCCAGTACTGTAATTACCCTGCCATGGCATTTAGCATTTGTGGTTCACTCAGCGCCTCTTTGAAATTTGCATGACTCTAAATCCATTTTTATCGCAGTTGCTTTTGCTACGTTACCTCGTATCTTCATTTATTGTGCATTCGATTATATTGCACTACTGTACCTTATCTGAAAGTTTTTTCGGCTGTCGCGGAGCTAGACGACGGGTTCAGGGCGAGGCCAGGCTCTAGGACGCCGATCTTGCGACGGGCTGTGGCAGGGCTTTATCGCTTTATTGGCTTCTTCCACGGAGTGCCGTTACCATTAGTACGTACAGCCACTGCGCTCGGCCAGTTTGTGTTTTTTCTCTTCATAAGTACAAACACTATCATCCGAATGAACTCGCTCTCGCCGGCGACAATACTTGACTTGGAGATAACGGTCAAAAGTTTAGCCCCTATTCCGCTATGCTATTATGACCAGGCAGACAACTCAATACAGAGAAAGCCTCGAGTCAGGTGGTTTAGCCATCCGATATTCACCTGCAATGCTGACTCCCCCCTTCTCCGTCTATCCTGACACCTCGCACACCGCGAATGGTATCGAAAGCACCAAAACTCCACTCATCAGCCAATCATATCCCCACACCCCCCCATCCCCGCAGCCTCGTCGCGCGGGATGTCTCAGCAAACGGCCATACTTTGCTGGGGGCACAGCAGTGCATCGCCATCAAATCAGCACAAACAGGTTTTCCTGCCCTACGCCCACATTGCGGTGAGCATAAAGGAGGGGTATATGTGCATAACCCATGCAATGCAGCACCCAGGGAACAGGTTACTCGCCAATGCGGGCTCGTCAGTTTACAGTAGGTGTGCGCCACGCAGGCCATAGATGCGCCACGCTATGCAGCTGTGTGCTTCTGGTCTATAATGGCTGTGGTTATCTCGTGGCTTTTTGCGCTGGGAGGGGAGGGGTTGAGACATGAGGCTTGGCGGTGGGTGGCTCGTTGCTCCTTCGACGGTGCGCGAACTGAGATAAGGCCGTTTGCGGGCGCGCGGGGTTCCCTTAACGAAGTAAGGTGGTGGAGACGAGTGCCAATCACAGCTGACTTTCTATACTTCCCCTCAGTTCAATCGAGTTCTGGTACTGTAGGTACGGGCGTCCGAAGTTTGGATCACTGTCTCCCAGCACCCGTGTCGTGGAAGGTCATTTGAATCAGAGGCGGCACGCTTGTGCATCATGTCGCGATCCCCATCGTATTTCGCACGATTACATCCGCGCATCCCTCTCGCCCATGCCGATCATTGCCGTACATGGGTTGGCTATTAATATTCTCTGACCCTACGAGCACAACCCCGACCGAACTCGCAGCAACGTACGATCCGTGTCCCGTCAGCCTCGCAGCAACGTACGATCCGTGTCCCGTCAGCCTCGCAGCAACGTACGATCCGTGTCCCGTCAGGTTCTGGCCGCCCTTGGCGAACACCCAAGCATGGGTCTAGCTGGGCAAGGGAAGCGGCCGGCCTGGGAAGGTTTCGCGCGACGAAACATGTAGCTTGGGAGGATCGGCGTGGCGCTGAGGAGCGACAGATTGTGCTGCGTTTCATAGTACTATAAGAGGAAGATTGGATCCGAATTGTCTGCAGGATGCAGCAACGTACATACGGGCAATGCGAAGCACCGATTTGTATATTGACCTCCCTCTCAGCGACAAGGGGTGAATGTGTTCTGGGCGGTTCTGTTCTGTACCGTGTTATTGATTCTACATCTCATCCGTAAACCAACCTCTCCGTGTCTGACATCTTGAAGACTTCAATGGTTTATTTGTTTTCTGTTGAGTTTGTACCGCGGAGAAGTAATATTCCCAGCTCCACAGTACCGGGCCATGTAACCCCAACGCCTGACTTGGAAATTGCGAAGGATGCTTTTGCTGTCGCTTGATGTCACCTGAGTCGTACCGTCTACGCATCATAGTCAGAATACTCGCATCACATCCACCGTGTCCTACAGTAAGCAACAACACGTCCACTACACGCCAGGCATCAAAACGTCGTGATGCAGCCAGGTAATCCCATCCCGCTCGCAACCCTGCCATCAAGTCCCCAGCCAGCACTACAGCATACCCAACATCGTTTTCCCCGCATTTGGGACGCACGCACGTCCGCTCCCAGCGTCTACCTTACCTGCACCGTCCTTCATTCTGGGGAAGTCGCACACAGCACAACGGACGGCACGCAAAGGGTTTGGCTGAGGGGGTTATGCACATCGCACATCAACAGGATCCATGGCCCCTACCCTAAGCCCACGCAACTCCCCATCCCCATCCCCACCGCTCATTTGCGCACAGATGGTGCGACGCTGAGACGCTGCGACGCCGCGCGCCCACGTCGTCTCGAAGCGGCAATGATTCCTCGCCGCGCAAGCTGACTGTGTGCTAAGGTTTCGGTAGAGATGCTGCTTGCACTCCTCACCGCTCGCCTGCCGCTGCGCTGCCTGCCGTGTCTTGACGCCCCGAGCGCCACTAGATAGGTAAGTCAGTCAGTAAGCGGCGTGCCGGGATCCGCAAGGGAGGCGTAGGAGAGTTTGGTATCGTATGGTACTGGTCAGTCAGCGTGTGATCGTGGGTTTGGGGATGTGATATGCACGGTGCGTCCTTGTTGTGCTGATCCCTGGGGAAGCGATGGTGAGGCTCGTGTGGTGAGGGGGATGGGATGATGAGGGGGTTCAATGGTGGAGATGCTTACGGGAGTGTACGTACGATGCAGCCGCGTTCAGTAGTGAAGATGGGGACAGCGGGCGAACGAGCACGCCGGCGTGCACTAAACGATGCACATTCCATCCCATCCCCATCCCATCGAATCCATCCAAACCCATCCAAACCCATCCCATCGAATCCACCAAACCCATCCAACCCCCGCGCGGCGGCTAGGTTAGCTGAACCTGGTTGGTATGAAAGCCCAGACCTTCACCAATCCCCTGCCCCCAGCCCGCGCCACCAACCAAACCAGCTAGCCTGCCCACGAACCTCACAACAGAAACGGATTTTTCACTCTGGCGAGGGCGAGGGGACGGGGGGTGTACAAGGCCTGGTACATGCACGTCACGCAAGGGGTTTTATTTTGTTTTGTTTACCTAACACGAGATATGATGTCATTTCCAAGGATGAAAGCTGTTTTTCCTTCCCTGGCAGAAAAAAATGCGACAAAAAAGCAAGTACGATGCGAAATTAGACGCTTGGATCGTTTTCAGTCCTGGATGGGGATATTGCTCTTTCGAGGTTTTTTTTGGGGATTTTGAGTCTCCGCTTTGTTTAGTGTGGGGGGCTGATGGGGAGTGGGGGCGTTGACATGTTGAGATTCTGGTGGGGTGTGGGGGGTTGATAGGGGGTAGGTGCTTTGGTGGGTTTTGGTTGATACTGTGCCGCCATCGATGGCGAAAAATGGTGGCAAAGAGCAACGCGAATTTCTCAGTAATAGTGATTGGTGCTGGGCGGAGGCGATGAGGGAGGAGATGTGGTGGGGATAAGGTTACACGGGCTACCATCGAGGGATACTGACTAACACTGGTACGAAGTGAGGACAAACTGATCGGCCGGAGCTCGACGGCTCAGCTCGGGGGCTGATCACCGCAAAGTACGTGGACTTAAGGTTTGTCTGTTCGGGCAGCAAGAATCTCTGTTGAGGAATTTGCCACCAAATATATTGAAAGAGGCGGTTTGTAGGGGATTAAGCCTACTTGCCTTCGATTTGGGGTTACACAAAAACGGATACGGAATGTAAGTACTGTTCTATACTATTTCTTGCAATCGAAGATCACTCTGGCAATCAGTATCAGGGTTATTGGTGCTTATCAGTTTTATATCATCCCTCCTGCCTCATTGCTCGAACCCATTTCCTCAACCACACAGATTTACTGTGTCCTTTCTCTTATCTTGTTTCTTTGTGGCTTGTTGCACTGCACCGCCCTCGGTTGGGCCTTTCCATGGCTTTGAGACAGCATAAGGACCGACAACGCAATATCCTCTTTGAGGAGACCGGGCGGTAAGCTCGGTTTGTTCCATTATACCTTTCTCATACATTTCGTGTTTCCCCTACCTCATACACCGTCATCGTGCCTTAAGTCAAGTGCCGCAGGCTGGTGATGGTCACTTGGACATCCGGATAACACCTTCCTCCGGTGTCAACTCCCTGTTTTTCCGCGCAAATTGCCTCATGATAGCAGCCAGCGTTTGCACGTGCTATTAAGTGGGAGGGGAGATTTGAGTAACGCTGGACGGATTTCCCAAGCGGGGTTTCCATATCGTGACCACCGGAGGGCCGGACTCTCTTTATGTCGGTCTAAGGCAGGATATCGTGCAGTCTGGGGTGCAGAAGGAGTAAGCTGTGCATGGAAATACAGAGTTTATGCTGTTGATCGACTGTCTAGCTTTGCATTTTACAGGTTTAACAGCATGCTATTTTATTACCTTGAAGGTTTCCCGCTGTGCTTGCTCAGTCCGCATCTTCGGTTGCTACTACCTATCTAGGCAGTAATAGACATCTTCGGGGGTCGAAACTTGCAACATTGTGCATCCTAAACGGGCATGATAATGCTCAACATACTCACTACCATGTTCTCCTCCTTTCTGTAGCGTTTCACCTGATACAGCTACACTACAAAGCTCACCGCGTTCCAACCACTCTGATCACCCGTTCTCTGCACGTCACTACCACTAGCTCCCCCTCTCCCATGCACCAGGCCGAAATTCACCACGACTCGTAACCCTGCAGCGGCAAGGGCTGATGATGGTGATCTCCGTCGTCGCAGATATTCCCAACACGCTGGATATGAGCACGGCAGCTATCAATCATCTTGGAGCCCCCTACGCTCACCGCCTCTAGGACATGACTCGCTCCCAGGCTCGCCCGTGGATGAACCCCTACCTGTTCTACCCCTGGGGATTGATATTTGAGGGGAAATGTGCGGGGAGGGGGAGCGGGGTCGGAGGATTGGGGGGGGGGGGGGATGTTGGGGAGGGGATTGAGGAAGGTCAGGGGGGTATCACGACTTGGATGAGGTGCCTCCGTGTTCTCGCGCGGGTTTCTGAGTTGGGGCTTCCTCGGTTCTGGGTCAGGTGGGTTTGTGAAGTCATTGTTATTACCCCTCGGGCTATGCAAGATGCGAGTATTGTTACGGGATCGGCATATGGTCATGAATTGAGGTCAATGATACCTGCAGGCCGTCGGCCGAGTATCAGGGTCAGTTCTTCAGCGGAGACAGGTACAGCCCGTCTTTGTCTTCTATAAGTCACTATGTGGCGCTGTGACAAAGTGATAGCCCGCACACCCCTATTCCTGTAGATATTCAGATCCGTCCACCCCGAGCAACGGCCATTCACCCACCATCCAGGATGTGAAGAGGCTAGACCCCTCATTGCTAAAGGGGTGAGGGGACGTGGAGGTGAGGGGGTGAGGGGGTGAAGGGGCGGGCGGGGTGCAAGGAGGCGGGTTGTCAAAGGGGGTTGGGAGGCGGAGTGCAAATCAACCGTTCAATAGTATGCTTATGGCGCCACTAAGTGGTGGATAGGATGGGAGAGATATGTTGGAGAATCGGCTCGGCAACGGGAGGTGTGGAGTGAGGAGGGCCCGGGGTTGATGCGAGGCATTGAATTGAACTCTGGAGTATGCCGCCTAACCTTGTGTAATGATAGTACGTATTTAGCAGGTGGTGGTGGCCAGGTGAGAAGGCTGCATCCTAACGGTTAGAGAGATGAAGGTGGGTGCGGGACGGCACAATATAAGTGGGAGGCCCGATCCGGACGGAAGTGGATCGTGGACATCTTACGCCGTGGCGCCTGCGACGATGCGAGCGCGACCGAAGATGGTAGGGCTCCGCCGTGGAGGAGTGTCGAGGTGGGTAATCCGGAATGTGATGGATCATTTATGTCGAACCTCAACCTAGGCAGAAAGAGGGGCTGACTAGGAAGCTGCGAGAGATATGCGTCTTTGCTTGGCGGCTTTTCGATGGGATGAGGGCCTGGGCGATTGGCGAACATGGGTGGTTTACGTACGCGCGGCGTACGGGTTACTATGGACAATCTATCGAGGTTTCGTGTGGTACATCGGTCGTAGCTATTATTGATATCAGCACCCTGTCGGGGTGGTGGGCCTTGCCGGGTTTACATGCTGTCAGTCATAAGTGAGTGCTAGGATACGCGAATACGTGCATCCTCTACGGAAAAGCCATCTCTGGGCAGCACGTTTTATCCCTGGCCGTTGTTGCTGTGAAGAACGCCTCCTAGCCATTGATTGCGCGACATCACGTTGTCCTGACACATCTAGACCGTTAACCTCACCCTGTACGACATTCACTACACTAAGTAGGCTATATGCAGTATCACCAGTATGGCCACAAGCGATGGGGGAATTCTACAGCGGCCTCTCGACACCTTGAGCATCTCCGTGGACTCGCGGCTCGAATTGTCAGCGCATGCATAACTGTTTGATCATCTGTGGGTCTGCAGTTGAAGGTATGCACGGCACCTATCGGCGGTAAGTGCAAGTGTCCATTAGCAGATGAAAAGCCTCAGTTAGGGGTCGCTCTTTCCTCCATAAAGCAACTCGGATTCGACGTTGTGCATGCCGCAAATCCCACTGTGGCTTGCCGAGAAACCGATACAACGCTGTGGCAAAGAAACGGCATACTTGTCGTTGCCACGGCGGCGCGGATGAAGAATTATATATATTATAAATGGCCCGCCGCCGACCCTTCAGGGATCCAGCGATGCGGGCGCTCCTCCTAGTTTTGGTGGCGTTGCACTGTAGTAAGTTTGTCGATACATGTCTCAGATGTACACGCGATTAGGCGCTGTAGCGACCCATGCATTGCGCCATAGTGGTGTCTGGGCGCACCCCTCACCCACCCCACCACCGCCATCCTGACAATGCCACCTTGGCGGTGTTTGTTGAGCAATTCGCCGCCGCCATTGAGTCACGAGTAGGTTGAGTGCCTGCGGTGCGGCATGGGGAATCTAGTCAGCATATCTCGATGATGAGGTGGCGGGGACACGGCATTCGATGATTGAAGAGTGTGATGGCACGAGATAGGGGCAATCTATGCTGTGCTCTTGTCGGCTTTCTTAGATGGCACGCATTGGAGATTGGAAGTTTCAGTCTCGGCTCCTTGTGAGGGGTTCCGGATTTCCGCTCTGGGAGTAAGGGACGTCAGGGAGGCCTCAGGGAGAATTGCCTGATGTTGAAGGTACCCCTTATCAAGGGAGCAACATATGTAAGTGAGTACCTCTACCTATGCTTTGGCACTTGGTACGTACTAACTTTCCTTATTTACTAGATGGGGGTTCTGGATATGATCAATTTTATGTTTCCTTTGCTCATTGCAAGTTCAATCGATTGTCTCCATGTGCAATTGACCTCTCCAGATATCTCTGGGGTTGACATAATTATGCTACAAGCTCTGGCACGGGAGTATCTCTCTGTTTATTCTGTCTCTGTGGATGGGGCCCTGATTTCTCATCTGGTAGGCCGCGTTTTTACAGTCACCATTTCATAAGTCCCTCAGAATCTTCGGAGCTCCTCTCCGAACGACTGTCTCCCTATCTGCAGCTCTGAAGCCGTTGTTAGCCGTTGCCGTCCACGAGAAGCCACAGGGTGCCAGTGCCCAAGTGCGACGTCGATAAGCACAGAGACTATGTAACGGTGGAGCTGGTCTGCTGACCCAGAGTTGGAGATGGCAGCTGAGGAAGATAGGAGGCATTACGCGTGGCTACGATCCCAAGACCTCGAAGTAGGTCAGCTTGGACAGGGCTTTGCAGGAGCCACCAGGGACGGCGGGATAACTGCTTCCTCCCATGGTAGGAGTATCTGTCTCCCGTCTCCCCTCCCGTCTCTCCTCTACCGTCTCCTCTCCCGTCCTCCCGCCATAGATGGCGGGACGAACCGCTACCCGGAGTGTCGGAGGTCGATAGCATTGCCGTGAACTGTGTATGTCATGCGAACTAGCATTAGCAACGGGAATGGGCGACAGCCGTGTTGGTAACAGAATCGCTACGGCGGCAGACTTGGGATATGGTATTCACGACATAATCACGATCCATAAGCTCTTCGACTTCATGGAACAAATATAAACATGTTCAACCTCTTGCTAACTATACCTGATAGTAAAATGAGTAAACGACAGGACTAGCTATAAGAATTGAATATCTTCAGAAGAAAGCGGGTACGTCTTCAAGTCTTTATGTATAGAGAGCAGATATCTTTTCCATTCCACTTCTAGCAGGAATTCATCCTCTCCTTCCCAACTTCTGGAAAATCATCCTTGCTTAAAGGTGGAGCCGATTGGGCCGACCTTGATGTTGGAGTAAGTGACAGACGCGCCTGGAGAACCAGACTCGACGTCCGACGGAACGCCGGATGAGGTGGCGCAAGAACCACGAACGGAGCCGAGCTTGGTCGAGTCGGTGGGGTAGGTGGAGTCGAGCCAGAGCATGTTGGAGTAGTGGTCATCCCAGAGCGACATGACGAGCACCATTCCGGCGCCGAGAGCCTTGCCCATGGATGCCATCCCGCCGTGGTCCGCGAAGCTGGTATTGTCACCGAAGGCAATCTTTTGCGCATCGCAGTACTTAGTGGTGACGGAGTTGCCGCTGACACCCGCGATCGTGGACTCCGAGTTGGGGATGGTCTTGCCGTTCTGGACGTAGAAGCGCTTGATTTCTGTCAGGGGGTTCCCGATGAACTGCGTCACAACCGTGAACACCTTGCTAGTGTCGACAGTCTTACCCTTTCCGTAGAAAGAGGTGTCGCCTTGACGGTACGAGTTGAAATCGCATCCGTCGGGGTCGCATGTGCCTCCATAACGGTCGGCTGAGTAGGTTCCTCCACATCCGTCACCGTTGCACATTGTCTGGGTGATGGTGTCGCAAGAGTGAGGCGTGTACGCCGTCGCCATGGAGTTGGCCTCCCAGATATCCATCTCGGCACAGCAAGAGCCGTGGCCTCCAACACCGGCATTGGGGTCGTTGGAGGATGGCACCCATCCTTCGGCGTTGCCCTAGACAAGAGGTAAGCAGGTGAATGGAAACAGAAAGTCGACTCGCGCTTACCATGCCATTGATGAACTTCAGGTCACGCGGACATTGGGCATCACAGTATCCAGTTCCGTACTTGGCACCGGCCTTGTTAGTAGGGTATTTGCTCATTCCTCCGTCCTTGTCCATCGAGACAAAGTAGAGGGCGCCGTTCAGGCCGCAAGGAAGCTGCGAGAGATCCACATCAAAAGTGAACTCCTGATCGAGGAGGTTGAACATCTGATAGTTGGTGTCATCTGCCATGAGGTATGTCCGGGAGCCAATGTTCGTGGCGTACTGCCCCTTGGTGATGAAGGTCAACTTGTTCGAATTTCCGCTCACGTTGATGCCGTACGTGCCTGGGTAGTCACCACCCTCAAGGGCACAGTTTTTCGCGCAGGATGCGTTGTCTGGGCAGAGCGTGGCGTCCCACTTGTTGTCGGTGTAGCAGTTAGTATAATCACCGACCTTGTGGACCCATCTCCAGTTCGAGTCAAGCACGACCTTTCCTGACTGCGATGCACAGCTGGTGCCTCCGGTGCCGGTGCACTTTGACCATGTCATGGAAGGGTGCGTCTCCGCCTGTTCGGTGCCAACCTGCTGCGCGCTGGCAGCGGCGATGAGGGAGAGGAGGATAGCTTTGGTATACATGATGGTAAGATGATCAGATGCTTGATGTCTGTCGGACGATTCTTTTTCCTCTGGGAGGGAAGGGCCATTTTATATTTGGCGCCACCGCCTCAGGAACAAGAACTAGTCTGAGAAAGAAGATTCCAAGAAGTCCAATTTAGAAACGGCTCCTCGATCTCCGCCTTGGAAACTTCGAAATTTAATGGATCTATCGGCTCGTCGGGAACGACGGGCTGATAAAAATCCATATTCAAGACCTTGATGTTGTTTTGGCTGTCAGAATTATAGTAGGACGCATAATGAAGGGGAGTGCGCTTGGTGGTATCAAAGACTACTTGTTGGCAGAACTGGCGTCTTCACCGTGGGTATCAGCTACAAGCTGGGCAACTCTCATTCTTCCATGGCTATTTGCGACTCTCATATTAGAAGGAACAGGTGACTGGATATCTTGATCTGATCAATCTTAGGCCAGGGAAACTTCACCGATTGGGGAAGAACCCCTCTTCCCCTTACTCTAAATGATTCGATCTGCACGGAATCCAGGTTATAATTCCGGAAAGCAGGATTTACTGTTGACTTGTATATGGCTTGAGGATATGGAGAAATGCTGCACCGATTGTGCTTCTAGAAATTCAGCCTAGAGACGCTGGGAGGCTGGTAGAGATGCCTTGTGAGTGGTTCAATCTGCTGGTCTCCTCTGCGAAAGTTCGTGCCTGCGAATGAGTCGCGGACGCGTCCTTCTTGGCCGGCATAAACAGCCAAATGGGCAATGAACGTCAAAATAAAGAACGGTCCAATCATTATGAACTCTCGAAGTCGGATTAATTGCACAGTCCGTGGTAACCGTGCGGATAAACCACCAATGCCACCGGCAATGCACAGCGGAGAATACAGCTAGTGTATTCGTGGGGTCGTATCTACCTGAAACCATGGGTCAGAAGCCGCCCAAGGGTATCCTAGAATGGACTGTCGAATGAGTCCAGAGTTCCGGACGAAATACCGAGGCGACATGATACAGAGATGTTCTGTTTAACATCCTTTGGATGATCAGGATAAGCCGACCATTGCGTTGTAGGTAGGCATGAGAGGAAACAGTCACATTTACACGGTATTATTTGAAGCTCGCGGAGTTTTCTTGCATGTATTATCAGAATTTGTTTTGTATACGTCGTCGCTGGAAACATGGTGGCGTTGATCAGTGACGATCGTGGCTGATTTTAGTATTGTCGCTTGGAAAAACCTGGGGTAAGTGGATTAAGCCACCCCCGTATACCCCGCCATACGAGTGAAGCATTGACTACAGAACGTCCCTAGTGGTGAGCTACTCTCGTATCCGCAGGACCGCACCTATAGAACTCTATACCAACGGAACATGAATCTCGGCATTTTGTGCCACAGAATGCAGTCTCATCACATATAGTCGTGGCGCGTTTTCACCGCCTAACATGCATGCAAGAAACGTCATGAAAGTGAGTGATAATAATCATAGCCTCGAGATAGAGCCTAAGCAGATGCAACCGGCGGGCCGCCAGGCGCGAAGTGACGGACAGCATGGCATCTACCAGCCCGAGACTCGATATGCGGGGGAAAGGAGTAAGGACAGTTAAGAAGCCCCTGTTTCTCTATACCCATCACCTGCTTCGCCAAGCTAATTGCCAATATAGCCACTATATAAATGAAGCGCTTCGAGAAAACCCAGGGCTCTTGAGCAGGGGGGCTCACAGGGTGTTGCGCCAGATATACCTACAAATCTGCCCTCGTGGGCGTAGCCTTCTCTCACATAGGACATCATCCGCTTCTCAGTCATATACAGAGTGAAGATCAACATGGCACGAGATGCCCGCTGGTATCAGCGTGAAGTTGCGGGGAAAAACTCTTGTTATATGGGGTAGCCCAGTTTAATAGATTGTATCACAATTAGGCCTATTGCTTAAACCGACGCTTGTCGTCCAACAATGCAATCTACGCCAAGCTAACGCCAGAACACCACTGGAGGTGGATGTCAGAATATAGTCAGGTTCGGGCCTTTATAGGCCCTTTCGACATGGATGCTCGCGGATAATTTTTTCTATCATATAGTAGTTTGCCAGCATACTTCAAATGTCGCACCTATCAGAGTCTGTTCGCACAATTAGCCACCACTGTCGAGTTAATGCAATGTGACCCACCGAAACCGGCATTTATCATGACGATCTAGATGTGGAGGCATATCACTGCCGCCGAGAGTAACATCGTGGCTGTTGGCAGCGCCTCCAACAACGCCACTGCGGGCAGGTTCGACGCCCGGTTTATCCAAGCCAGCGCGCCCATTTTACACGCTGACGTGGGTGTGCCTGGTAATACAGTAGCAGCGACCGCCAAGTCCTGACAGTATATTCTCTGCGGTCACCTGTTTGGATGCTTCTAACACGAACAAATCACAGGACTTCAACACTTGGGTAGAAGAAGATTTTTATACGTGGTGGCCATTTGACCAGCCATCTGAATGTCGTAATTACATTTATACAGTACCAGCGATTAAACACTAAACTACACTTATCAGACTAGTTTCACGTCATCTAAGCCTTATCGTCCAGCATCCCTCAATGCCATTACCCACTCTTCTTCCCCTTCCACGGTGCTATCGTTCAGGATAGCCAAGACCTCTCGTGCAGAGGTGACACCGTAGAACTTAGTCTCCAGGCTTCCAATCAGCGCCACCATAGCTCTAACCAAGACAGCATCGCCCTCAAACACCCATATATCCCACAGTCGCGTGATCACATCAAGACTGAGCTGCTTCGTAAAGAGAGACGAGAAAATGGGGTTTACGCACGGCCCCGGCTGTTGATCGATCTGGATAGTTAAGCAGAGCTGCTTATAGAGGCGCGGGAATTTGGCGGATAATGTCTCCAGGACAAGGGAGTGGATGCGGGACATCGCGCCGTGATCATGGGTGTGGAAACTGAGAGGAAGCGGGCGGTTAAGGAGGTTGGCCAAGGCGCAGAATGCGGCAGCTGGTGTTGGGAAATTAAGCAACAAGAGTGCTGTAGCAGTCTATCGAGAGTCAGTACGGAGATCTCAGGCGGCGGAATCAGAATACATACACTTAGGCCGTCGACGTATCCAACGTCACTCCTGTACATCACATATGCCATCAGAACGTCAACCAGTGATTCGGAGAGAGGTCCACCAGGACGAAAGATGCGGAGTTCGGGGTAGGTTGTCGTTACATCCCTGTTGATGCTCTCGAACCATTTCCCTTGGACAAGATCGTCGGCGGTGGCATTGCCTTTTGCTAGCTTCTTCTCGAGCTTCTTGGCACGTCGTAACGCCGCATTATATGATGACTCCGACACACCAAGCTCGTTGCCAATAGCCCTATCCCATACAGCACCTCTCGATCTGGGGGCGATACCTCTCCACCACAGCTCCCTCGTTCGCTTCAAGGAGGTTGCCGCCTCCCAATTTGGCAGGACATGGTCTTCCCATATCCTCAGCAATGAGCTGGCCGTATCATCTCGAGATGTATCGCTTGAATTTGACGCCTCACGTTTCTTTTCCGCCTCCATAGACGCCGCCATCATTTTTTGGTACTCCTTTAAGTGTCGTTTTTCCTCCAGAGGATCCTTAGGCGGGAGCCAGCTCGGCCTCGTTCGGGACAGTACGGCCATCTTCTCTTTCGAGATGGGAAGCGGGTCGATCATTACGTCGTTCCTTCGGAGAGGGAGCTCCGACATGACAGATTTGGATCGCTTGATATCTGAGAGGAAGGGTGGGCGCTTTGGTTGGTTGGACTCCAATTGCTCATCTGCATGTGCTTCAAGGGCTTCCGTCAGAGATTTGGCTTCCGCATTCAGCTCCGATAGCGCCACAGTCCAGCTCTTCGCACGTCCGGGTTTCGTATAGAATGATGGACTTGTCGGTTTATGGAAACTTTCGTCCTGCTTCAGGCTCCCTTGTGCGCCTGGAGTTGCCGGAGTGCCATTGCCGGCGGGCTTGATCTTCTCTTTCGGGACGCTGGCTGCTGGCGGCACGTCCACCGTGCGTTCGCCGGGCGGGCGCGGGGACATGGGGACATTTTGGAGGAAGCACTCGTCCGGGATATCATCGTCTTCATCGTCGCATTCCTTTTCCAATTCCTGTGCTGACTTGCGCTCCCGATTCGACTGCCAGCTCATTCGTGGTGACCGCGGTGACCTCGGAAATGGTCCAGGCTGTGTAAGTGGGCTCGGGCTTCGATTTCGCCCATTCATCGCTCCAAGACTGGTCATGGACTGTGTCGAGAAAGTGCGTCGTGGAGCTGCGCTACCGGGTGCCAGTCCCAGCCCGAGCCCTTCGCCAGCCAGTTTCCGCCCATGGGGGCCTAGACCCGGCACAGCCGGCCTCCCCTTGGACGTCAGGTTTCTCTGTATGGATGCCAGAGATCTCGATCTCCCTTTCATAGATCGATCCGAGGAATGTGACGGTAGCTCGTCGACAAAGTCGTCGATCTCTTGTTCTGACTGCGCATCATCCAGCCCAATATCCTCAAAGTGTCCTACATCTGCCAGGATGCCGTTGTCGTCCGATTGGTAGGAAGAATGGAAGGACGACTTGGACGACTTTGAGCTACTGAGCGAAAGGTCGGGAGGTGAGCCCGGCATGCCAACACTGCTCTCGTGGCTCTCCTCATCGGGGGTGATCTGGTTCATAGCATATTCAGCAGTCGAGATATTGTTCGTCGCGAAGAATGGAGGAGCTACTGAGGACGCAATGTTGGCGGTTGCCCGACTCTCGCGGGTGTATTGGATATCGTGGGCTGTTTCGTGTATTTGTTTTATGGGTTCGAGCTGTTTCGAACTCCGGAAGTCGGTGAAGACAGTAGTAATGAGAGAAGCTCTTGGGAAATTAGACAGGGACTATGCGACGACCCTTGAATGAACGGGGGGAAACGGGCTGGGCTGTGAAGAAGGCACGAATGACAAGAAGCGAATGTAAATAGAAGAAGAAGCAAATATGTGCTATAAAAGTACTGCAAAAAGTACTGTAAGAACGAATATCAACACTGCGAAACGAAGGATGCCGTATTGACGATTTGAAGATTGACTGTGGGTTAGTTTTGTCGACGATGATGTTTGCGGTCGGTGGTCGGGGATGGGGGTGGGTTTGGGGTTGTTTGGCCCAGTTTTGGATGAGATGATGTGTGGTACGTACCGAAATGTGGCAGAGAACCGGTTCGGCAGGGGGTATAATCAGGTACGGGTCGAATAGCCGGGCCTTATTGGCTTATCGGCTTATTGGGATGGGATTATGGGACTTGTTGAACTTATTTCCCTAAATAAAGTCTTCTTCAGCGCGACAGGGTTGATGAATGACTTTTGAACATATGAACATCATTTCCATAGAGCCATAATACTACAGAGTATATTATAGAGGCCGAGTAGAACCTCTGTGGATTTATTTGTATTACATTCACTCTCATATAATGTTAAATCCAGGGTATACTCAGATTTCCATATATCTAGCGACTGTAACCCCCCCCCTGGCTTATTTTCTTATTTGTATTTGTTGAACGCTTTAGTACAACAACCACAATAATATCATAGAGGTCGAGTCATGTAGAGAACTATATAAAATTATGTTCACTCTCATGTAATGTTAAATCTAGGGTATACTTGGGTTTTATATATCTAGCAACATCACTTATCCAATTCGTTTATTCATGCCCCGTTAACCACACCCTATCTATATTCTAAAAACCCACCTCCACCTCCCACTACCATAACCCCATCATATCATCATCCATGCCATGTCATTGGTATCTTAGACGCTATCATCACCTCACGCTGTACCATTCGTAGGGGTTGGCGGACCCGACCCATCACGATGCTTATCCTTCCCTTTACTCTTACTGCTCCCCCGAGTCTTCTCCTTCCTCAACTCCGGCGCAAGTTCATTCCAGCGCCTCAGAACTTCCAGTCGCTCCTCTTCCGTCGCCGCTTTAACTTCCTCATACCCCTGCACAAAGTGCGCCGCAAAGATGAAGCTCAACGTATCAGAGCCCATGCGCCTCCTAATCGCCTCATAGGCGCCACGGAGACCATAAGTCGTGCCGCCTATAACTATGCCTCTCATAGGAAACAGTAAGTCACCAAACCCCTTCCCAAGCCCCTTGCGGAAGCCACGCCAGCCTCCAGTCTTTGCGCCGTTATACGGCTTGGTAACGACTCCTGCGTATGCTTTGCCGATGTTAATCGGCAGATGTATCAGGGAATGTGCGACAGAACCGGCCATGCTGAGGCCGGGGGTAGGTCCTTCCAGGTTAGATAGCACAAACTGTTCCTCAATATGGTACTCGCATGGTCGGTAGAGCTTCATCACGTTCATATTAAGGATCCCCTCGTTCCCTAGGACTGTTGCGGCAAAGGTGCTCAGTCTCACATTCTCCTTCTTTGGACCTGTAGTCTTGACTCGCCACACTGCAGGCCGCTGCGGACACATCATGCATCTCAGGTTATCCACGTTTAGATGGGTATGAAAGCTTTCCGCGCCGGATTTACACCCATCCTCCTGGCGGATGAGTTCGCCGAGCTCCCGTGCACGCTCCAGAGTCTCGGGTTTGAGCGCTTCGAGGATCGAATTCGCCAGTTTATCAGCCGTGAGCGATTTGTACGGTACCGGCAACGGTCCCGCGCCGGCACGCGCTACCATTGCGCCCCAGAAGGGCTGGTCACCAAAAAAGGGGACAATGACTGTAGGCCGCCCAAGCGCGATTCCTGCTGACATTGTGCCCGCTCCACCGTGGTGAACGACGCAGGAGACGTGTTTAAAAAGCCAGTCATGGGGAACGTTGCCGAGCATGAAAACGCCGTCGGGTTTATCGAGCTCGTTACCGCCGAGGCCGCCCCAGCCTTTGGAAACTAAGGCGCGCTGCCCGGTTTTTCTCACGGCGTCGAAGATTAGCTTGGTCATGGCGTTCGGGTCGTCGACAACGATAGATCCGAAACCGATGTACACGGGTGGGGGGCCAGCGGCGAGGAAATCGGCCAGCTCGGCATCGGGTTGGTAGTCAGATCCGGATGAGAGGAAGTAGAAGCCCGAGATGGAGATATGAGGGCCCCATTCTTTGGGCTTTGGAATCAGGGCCGGTGACCTATTGGACATGTTAGATTAATGCCACAACAATTCACTGCCTTTGGGCGTAGCCGTTGGCAATATCCGTTGGGTAGTTCTCACCAACAATACGTATGGGGTATTCGCAGCCTATGGAACATAGTCGTCGCTGCTGCCTGCGAAATGAACGGAAGCTCTAGTGTCTCTCTTCTGAACTTATTAATGATATCACCAAGACCTTGCCATGTCATCATATCTACAAGCGTATAGCTCATTACATTTGCCATGCTTCCGTTACAATTTGTCGATTTGATGTTGGCTAATGGGTGTGGGAAGTTATGGGTTGGCGACCACGGCATCCTAAGAAGTAACTAGTTGGCAATGCCCATGAGTATAACAGATGGTGTGGTCAAGACTTACGTGAACATCATATGCAATGGGATGCCTAATTTTTGTGAACAGTGGATATGCGCAAAACTCGGCGGGTTCGCAATAATGGCATGGGCAATGAAGGGTGCCTTTTTCACACCACCCTTCGTCTCGTTGCTGCTTTCTTCGCTCGCTTCTTCAGCATCGGCACACGATTTCCAACAGCCCTCGAGGATCTCAGCTATTCCTCTCCGCCTCCTTCCCACTTCACCGTCTTTCAGCGACTTCATCCCCGGGAGGAGACCAGGGTTCTTAACCATAAAGGCCATCAACTCCGTGGGGTCGCCACCAATTTCAAAGAATTCCAATCCATTTTCCTCAACAAATTTCTTGAACGTGCCGTGAGTTGCCAAGCGGATTCGGTGACCATACTTGTTTTTTAACTCACGGCCGAGCGCAACAAAGGGTTGGACATCTCCTCGCGAGCCAACGACCTGGATTACCACGTTGAGGGGTGGTGGGGTTGCGCCAGGGGTGCCTACTAGATACGACGGAGGAGTGTATGCTGGCGATGGATGATCGGGCGTTTCTTGTTGGGCAGTCAAGTTAAGCTGCTGAATCTGCTCCGCAAGCTGAGTGTCACTCTCATTTATCTGTATATCGATACGCCCGTCATCTAGTTCTTTGGTGAGTCAACGACATAAAGACCCGAGTGGAACGCTAACCTGCGATATTGGATTGTGCATTGATGCCGGCCCTACTGAGGTCCAGAGTTCCCGTTGCCTCATTGTAGGCTGGCGGCGCATCATCAACCGTTGGTTGATCCTCTTTTTCTTGGTCTGGTGGAGGAAGTTTGGAGGCCATTGGAGACTATATTTTCGGTCAAGCAGCCGCGTAGGGGATGTATGTACAGCTACGTTGTCGGCGGGCCGGTGCCAGGCGATAGAAAATACCTTTTTGCCCTTAGTGAGAGAAGTTCGTAAATCAACGATAGCTCAGTTCGGCCGTGAACCCTTTTCATATAATATCGGCCAAGAAATCCCTTGAAGGTTTCGGGTAGCTAGGTAGTTAGAGGTTGGGAGATGTTCAGGGCATATGCAGGTACTCATACCTACGTAAACAGACTCTTCACAGTATAGTTATATGTACTAATACATATAGCGCCAGCACCTGTCACCAACTACCATCGTCGTCATTGGTGTGAGGGGCAATCGCACTAGTGACCATATAAAGCACGTGATTGAAGCTTATCTGTTTGCCATGGAAGAAGTCCCTTAAACCCCTCCATCTCTCACCGCTTGTGTTGGAGATTCTCACCCTCAGACGCTCATTTTTACGTACGAACTTCGCGCATTTTGACTGCGTATGAGAGTAAAGGATAATGCATCCATAATCCACACAAACTCTTGGTATTATCCCTTCCCTTCAGGGGGGGTCGATGATCTCTGAAGAGAAACAGTTGCATCTAGCTCCTCTAGTTTGGTCTATATGCTAGTGGTATGCTAGAGTAGCATGGCGGACCATAACTCTTATCTGGCGTATAAACGTGACAGCAGGCGCTTGATTTACTGGATGATACATGCCTCTAATAGCATCATTAAGTCGCCAGCAGCCGCCTCAATCCCAGGTGCAACGCTGACAACTTTGAATACCACCAGCGAAATTAAAGTCTCTGCGCTTGTCCCTACCTCAAAACTCATTGCGGAGCATATCAGCCCAGTACCATCAACTATCTACCGCCTGTTTCAGTCGGTCATAGCTGTGAGGACGGCTACCCATTCATTGTTTCAACGGACTGTCTCCAAAACCCAGGACCCAGAGATTGAAAGGAGTAACGCAACACATAAATACTTCATCGATACTCTAACTGAGGCATTCGAGTGTCTAGGAGGCAAACTATGGGTCTCACAGGAGAAATCTAAGGCCACGCCCTCCATTGAGGAAGACGAAGACGAGGTCATTTTTTCAAATAAATTTTCGGCTCTCGGTATCAACGATTCTAATAGCGGAGATGAGTCCGATGGTGACGCAGTCGAGGAACTACCCGATAAGAAGCCACAGGTGAAAAATTTGAAGAGAAAACCTGCGAATAAGGGTAAAAAGGGCAAACGAGGCAAGAAAGGGAAGAGCAAACCAAAGTCTAATGCAGAGGAAACCCCTGATGAAGTGCCTATCGAGAGTTACCGTATCATTGAAGATACGGATGGTCTAATCACTGACTACTTAATTGCGGTGTACTCGCTTTCCAAGCAATGGATCATACTTCGGCGTTTTTTACAACGTCTTTGGCACGGGGTGACGGCCTCAATAGTGCCGTTGCAGGAACTCTATCTAATATTGCCACGGCGATGATCAAGCAAACAGAATCGGCAATATTTGTAGATTTTCCTGGCGGCCATGAGTCATATGAAACTGTTACGAACACAATTACACGGGGGGATCCTGAGAACGCCCAAGGCACGTTTCGCGTGCATCTATTCATGGTGGAAGAATCCGATGGGACCACTAAACAGATCCATGATACGGATGTCGATGTCAAGGAGGAATTGATGTTTTACGCTTATCAGGACCTTCTCGATTTTATAACAGACTTTCAGAAGACTCGAAGTGGCAAGCCGACTAAGCCTATGTTGTCGCAGATTCGCAATTGGGATCCAAAATATGATCTTCAACACGCTAGCAAAGAACAACGCATTAAGTGGCGTAGGTCATATACAATTAACTGGCTGTACGACTTGGTCAACGTCTTCTCACATTTTGTTGTCAAGAATAGAGACGCGAAAGGTCAGAAACTTAACTTGGAAACGGTAGACTGGTCACCTGCTGGGCTGCAGAGAACTAGCCGGACCTTATTTGGGTTAAATGACTTCGCTGGCGAAATCACCTCTTTAGCTATGCAGAAACCTGGCACCGATTTCCGACAAAATATCTTTCCGCGCCATGTTTTTCAGCTACAATGCATTGTGGATTCTTTTACAGTGTGTCGAGGTTGGTCTCTCAACGCTTACAGAGGCCATATTCTCAGCGCACCTGCTCGAGAATTCCGTTCACCACGGGATATTGACAAGTTCTTGCGTCGTGATTTCAAGGGATTCGGCCACGGTTATTCCATGGGTGTTTCGGCATTGACCAACGTATTCGAGCAAGATGCCATGCTTCACGGAGATCCAGACAGGCACAGACAGTCCCTCCTTTCGTTAGAAAGACTTCGCGATGGTTTCCTGTTCTCTCTTGGAGAATCTACATATGCTGATGGCACTAAAACAACCCCCCCCCTCTCGTTTCTCAAACACTGATTCAAACGGGCTCTGGGAATATTCCCCATACCTCTCCGGTGTTGGTTTAGTAGAGGCCTTGAGACTTGCATATAGTTTCAGCTTCGCTATGTGGGACCAAATCCCAGAGCCGACATGCATCATCCATCTACACAATATGCTAGTGCAAAAGGGCTATATCACCCAAAAAGGAGGACTCTACGCTGCTATAATAGCGACCTTCCCGACGATGTTTTTTGTTGGTGGAAAAGTGCCTACTTCCGACTTCTCTGGGGCTTTCTCGTCGGCATGTGGCAAAGGCACCTCAAATCGGGCTTTTCCCCAAAGAGAGGCCATTAGACGCAACGTCGCTCGTACATCCAAAAATTTCTATGAATACTTGGATCTAAGAGCAAATCGCATGTTCAACCGCACATCATTCCTCCGACTCTGCTACGATGCAGACTGGATTCCGGAGCGTATTCCTGACGAGGAGATTCCTGGACGCTCTATGCTAGCTCTTCTCCGGATGTGTCGGTCAAAAACGATACTCGAACCAGCAGCCGGAGAGGTAGCCACAGAAAGAACACCACTGATTGATCATGCAAGGGCAGAAGGTGTGACTGATCAGATGCTTCTTATCGTGTCAAATTACGTGGAAATGTGAAGAATCCGCGCTGCTGGCCCCGTTCCAGATGGACTTGACCGGCCAGAACTAAGTCATGATATTAGCACAATTACGCCCGCATATACGCAAAGCGGCGGTGGCAAAAGCAATGGAATGCCTAATGACCTTGATCTGTTAGAGATGCTTAAGGCCGATATCTTTAATGATGTCTGTGGCAAACACCCATTTTCCGCCCTGAACTATATCTGGGTCACAGCACGGATGATGTTTCAATTCATAAAAATCGAGGGCCACCTGGAGCGTGTGCGGAACCCGTTATATGTCCGTGCATACGAACAAGATCCATGGATGGCGCATCAGAAGCGGGTGTCACTCGTTGGACTCGTGCTCGCTGACCAAGATGAGGAGTGTATGGAGATCATGGCTAATGCGGTTCAGGAGGAACCAGCTAACCCAGAAGATCACCTCTATTGGGACTTGCATTTGAACGAGCCGGAATTAGGGACTAGTGATCAAAATAGACAAGTCAACGATGAGAACGATGCTACGTGCATGGTGATGTAGAAGAGGGTCGTTAACAGAGAGAAGCTTCAGCTAGTGACTTTTCTATCGCGGTGGGCACATATCCCCGTCAAATACAGCAGGCAGAGCGTGGGCACATTTAGGAGATATTAGGTAGCAGTGTTGTGGACGGGTATCTAGATTTGAGGGGCGATTTGATTTCCATTTTAAAAACACATGGTAGTATCTGTGTGATACTACTAAAGACTTAATCCTAGCCCCTATAACATGTGTTTTATATAAACAATGCTTAACACCTTAAAGGAAAATGGGTATTGTAATGTAGCTCCCTCCGTAAACCAACCCCGCGCCAGCGTGAGATCCTGACCTAATTACACCAAACTCCCAATGACACTGTCCGTCTCAAACGTAGCTCGATCGCTCTAAATCCAGCTCTGACATATAGCCAAAGTCTTGTCGGTAGCGAAGCCATCGTGTGTTCGAGAGAAACCATATGCCTCGTTGAGGAGAACTTATACTCGACAATCCTTAGTCGTTATGGTTTTCCGGTTCAAATAAGTAGAGATTGAGGTACAATAATTGCTCTCTTCGGTAGTCCCGCCTTCTCGAAGACGAAGCAATTAAATAGAAATCCGATTCCATGGGTAGCTTGTTTTTGCCTTCGGGTTAATAATTCCTACCCTTTTCCAAGTACAGGCGAGAGTAGCATTGTGGTCGATATGGCGAGTACTTCTTTTAGTTGAATAGTTGGTTGACAGGGGTTGCGAGTATTCCGAATGAACAGGCACTCCTTCAATTCACTTCACCGATTCCTAGGCAAGCCATATCATCCCGGTACCACTTCTTCCGGCAGGAACCACGAGTTCCCAAGTGATGCACACATCAACACCAGAAACACTGTCCAAGAGGAGACAGTCTCCCATCCCATCTTCCGTGTAGAAAGCCATTGACCACACGACACTGCGAGTTCGTTCGCATACATAAGCGCCACCAACACCAGGTGGCAGACTAGCATCAGTCCGTCAACAGCGACCTCTGCAGCTTCCATAATCGCCGCTTCATCCATGGCGGCGCAGTTCTCTTTTCACCAGAGACTACTGCCTTCCAAAACACACTTCGCTGACGATCACAACCTGCCGACGTCGAGAGAATGGCCTTTTGGAGAAGCCAACAGGATTGGTGACGTTGCGGGCTAGAGCTGGAGCCCAGAGCTACACTGCTTCAATACGGATTTCGCTTATATATCCAATATCAAATACCGAGCATAAGTTGGCGGGAGGAAGAGATGGTCAGGGCAGGTGATGGTCTGGACAGGTGGGGTCCAGTTACGTGTCGATATCTCCGCTGAGGCGGCGTCTAAGGAGGAAGGAACCCAATACAAGTTACCAAGATGTCAAGCGGGATTTGCGAGTATCGAAAGCTTATTCAGGACCATATCGTCTTTGATTCGACCGAGATGTGGTGAGCTCCCGCGCGCCTGTTTCTATAGTTGCGCGAGCAAGTGGTAGGTGGCTCCTATCCTCGCCGGATGAGGCGGAGTCATTCACTTTGGCATGGCCCGAATCCTGGATCCTGGCTTTCGGCGATTTATTGCAGGCTAAGCAGGTCAAGTTTGCGGCCGATGCAACTGTACGGGAAAGGACCGACGTCAGAAAAGGAGCACGAGGTTGAAATGGTTACAGGTAAGTGGATTGCCCTCGTTGTTCGCTATGCCCCGTGATCAAATGACGGCGGGTAGTAAGCGTCATCCTTGAAACGTGGGATCTGCGGGGGTGCAGCGGCACGGAGAAATGATATCCCGATCGGGATGTTCTCAGTTAGTGTCTGGGTCAGGTTGAACCCTCGTATCTCAGCCTAACGACACTCTTTGAGAAGATGCAAGTTAATAACTTATTCGTCTACTTATAGTTATCTATATTGCCACAGCTTTCGGGTTGAGTAAAGATAACTCATGCTATGGAGTCCAGTCAACGCTGTCAATAAGGCAGGGTCCATCTTCATGGCACTGACATTCAACACGCAAATTTGTGCTGAAGGCCATGATTGCGATGATGTATCGTGGAACAGAGCATAAATCGAATGCTACTGAAGGTGTGGTTGCCCATCATAATTTGGCATGGCTCCCTTTACGAGGAAGTGGCATTCGGCGAACGGGCTCCCAGGCGTGGCTTCCCATCCACGATTTAGTCTACACTCAAAAGAGATCATCTCTCCAAATATTTACACTTTCAATGAACATTCTTCTGTAGGTCTGCCGATGCAAGCACCCAACATTCGTTGTTTTTCTTTTTGGCAAGCACTTCTTCAGTATCATTCTTTACCTTCAATCGGGGATTCTTACCCCTCATTCGTTTGACAAGACTCTTGCCATTCTCTCACAATATCCAAACATCCCACGATGGATACATGGAGATCCATGATTTCCAGGTCCACGTCGCCGATTGTCACCGCTTCTCATGTTGTCAAGGTCCCAAAGAACTTCCTCATATTTCGCTCGCTGCAGCTTTCGCTGGCACTCCTCGTCTTGAGTCTCTCCATATACGGTGCTATTATTATGACCACTCCTATGGCGGGAGTTATCCTCAGCCTTATCACCGCAAGTAGCTGACTTTCCATATCCAGCGGAGCAACTGCTAATAGGAGTTGCAGTCGCTCTCCACAGTCATCGTTGCGTCCTATACGCTTGTCGCTACTTACGGAGATATGCCGAGGATCTATAACTACTGGCTCATCCTCTCGTTGGAGACCTTTGTCTTTGTCTTCTGGCTACTGTCGATCTCTTTTCTGGCACTTCCAGTTGGCGCTGCTTTCTACTTCGTGAATGGGGGTCAGGCTGGGCACTACAGCCGCTACGACATCGGTTTCGTCGCTGACCCTATAATAATCGCCTTTATTGACCTCATGATGGTTTCGGTTGCTGCTGGGGTCATTGAGTTGTTCGTATTCCCTCCCACCGTGGATACTTTACAGCTACTGGAATATAACTATACTAATCCCAAGCAGCATTCTCTACTTCATAACCCTTGTTACATTCAGTACCATCGTCCACTATCATCGCCGCGAGCATCGCCACTGCGCATGTGTGCGTTCAGAAACAGGTCACGGTGATATAGAAAGCGATTCGAAAGCCACCAGTGAAAAGGCCCAGACAGAGCCCGAGCCATTGATGTTTTCTGGGGATGAGGCCAGTCCAGAAAATGGCAGTCTGGACCTAACCACCCCGGAGTCTACAACCCCTGAAGAAGTTGTCTATGAAGAAGAGCAGCAGCAGCAGCGCACGGGGCAACAAGATGACTTCATAGCTTGATTGTCGGGAAGCAGACCATTGAAGAATATACAACGTTGGAATTGTTGGAAGCCAGTACTGAGTGACCTTGGTATTGCATGAGAAGTTAGAACTTGCATAAGGGACTGTGTGGATAACTGTTGCTGTGACGGAGTTAGCGTTATCGAAAATAGAAGGGCTCAATCATTCACTGAATTTTGTCTTAAAAATGTAGTAACCCCGGCTGTGACATTTCCTATGCTCATTACCTGGTTTAATCTTGATGATGTTTTTACAATATCACTTGTCCCATGCCGCCATTGGATACTTCTCCTCGTTCCCAAGTGATATCTCTGTTTATTAGAATCATCTATTATGTAATGACTTTGAGTAGATGTGTGTTTACGTACCTTGAGTGGTTTATAAGATGGGTTTGTTTATTACTTATTTCAACGACCAATAATAATAACACCTAATTTATTCCACAATTTTTTCTATTATTTTATTATCACCATATTCAATCTAACCCACTGTACTCATTAAACGGACAATTTATTCCCTTTCAAGTGATATATACGTGGCACTTGAAGAAGCAGCATAATCTACTGTTATATTTTTGGATCGT
The DNA here is from genome assembly GCA_001662585.1 of Pseudogymnoascus sp. WSF 3629. Classification (NCBI taxonomy): domain Eukaryota; kingdom Fungi; phylum Ascomycota; class Leotiomycetes; order Thelebolales; family Thelebolaceae; genus Pseudogymnoascus; species Pseudogymnoascus sp. WSF 3629. The sequence continues at coordinate 56,618 of KV454590.1, forward strand.
TGGTTTATGTAAACGGCGGGAACATGCACTTCTTGAAACAAACGGCACGTGACATGAGATTGCCAGGGAGACGGTTAGCGCCAAATTTGTTACGCGATTCCAAGATAGGAGCAACCTTAATCAACAGACCCCATCTCTACCTCCAGGAGAGAGCGACGACGACACAACAAACCTTCGACACCGCCATATCGACAACCCCGCCGACGATTCCAGCACCAACGACGACCACGACAACTACGACTACGACGACACGATATTTGCCTACCACGAAAGAATTCCAGACGATTTCCAACCTGTTCAGATCGCACGCTTTACATTGCGCAGGTATCCGAGACAGTGACAGATACCAAGCTTATATGCATACACCACTCAACGAAACACGGCATATTTTAGAAATAAAGACTAGCAACAACCACTTCGACAGGCGCTTTGCGACGAGAATCAGCTAGACACAACTTTAAAATTTAAATAACACTACCAAGCGTCCCGGCGCATGCGATAAACACAACAGCAACCCAGATATAAGATTAAGGCCAACCACCCATGGATGAACCACCATCCTCTCCACCAACGGAGTCAACCGCGCCGGAGGATGCGCTCGCCTATTACAAATCGCAATATGAGCAGCTTGAGCATGAGTTAGCTGAGTTCCAGTCGTCAAGCCAGGAGCTTGAGGCGGAGCTTGAGAAGGATGTGGAGGCCGCCGAGGAACGGGAGAGGGCTCTGCAGCAGAAGGCCGAGACCTTAGGTTTTGAGGTTGATGAGTGGAAGGTAAGAGCCCCTGCGACAACTCTGCGGTGCCAGAATAGTGGAATCTAACATCTCGTCACAGAACAAATACAAGCAATCAAAGAACGAGGCAGGTGCGGCGCAAAATACCCTCCAGAAGGAGATTACGACATTACGAGACTCAAATCGGACGTTGGTTATGAAGCTAAGGGATATTGAAGTGGCCAATGACGACTTTGAGAGGCAAGCTCGGAATACAACCTCGTCGCTGGAGGATGTAGAATCGAAGTATAATGTCGCTATTGAGAGGGCGGTCATGATGGAGGAGGAGATCAAGATCGGAGAGCAGGAAAGAGAGGGACTCAGGATTGAAGCGCAGCGCCTCCGCGACGAGCTCGGAGACTTGAAGATCGAAGCAGAGATCTTGCAGGACAAGCTCAAGCGACACGAGAGCAGACAGCTACCAATATTATCTACGGACATTACCGCACCAAACACGCCCTCCTTCGCCGGCGAAATATCTCCCGATTCCATCGCTTCGTCGCCTCTAATAACCACCCCGCCCGATAGTAAATCTGTCTCCACAGCCGACACTATCTCAGAAACACCTACGCCACCTTCTCCACCCATCTCCGATCGCTCATCGAAAGCGCCCAAAGCTTTCCGCACCCCTCTCAACCTCCCAAGCCGCATCCGCGCACCATCTGCCGATCTTAGCGTTACTCCCAAGCCGATGCGATACCCGTCCTCCGCGCAGCCACTTCGATCGTCACACGGCCCATCTATCCCTGCATCCTCAAAACGCCCAACTCCTTCAGTCAGCCTTACTGCTTCTCGCTCCCGCACCACTCAACCCAAGGGCCTGCCCAACTCTGCATCACTCACACATATCCGCTCCCTTACAGCACAAGTACAGCGCCTCGAACAACGCGTTCAGTCTGCACGGTCAAAGCTTCCAGCACCGGTCAATACTCCACCACGGGCGAGCCCAAGGACAACGTCCGCAGCTGGTGGTTATATGCCATCCTCAATCACGATACGCAGCCGCAAGCGCACTGGTGGGAGCACGATCAGTGCAACGAGCAGCGTAAACGGCGGAGAGGAGACCCCCAACCCGACAACCAGACACGTCTCCCGCATTAGCACTTCGGGAATCAGCCGCCTAAGTTTCGGGCCTGTCTCGAATCGTGGCGGTAGCGAGTTTGACGGCAGCCGACCGAGCAGCCGCGCCAGCACTACTGGCGCCCCTGGCGGTGGGTTTGCACGTCCAGCAAGCCGTACCGATTCCAACCGCCCACAGAGCCGCACCGAGCTTAGCCGCCCGCTGAGTCGCACCAGTATGACTGGCGCGCGTACCCCGCTAGGCCACTACTCTCAGTCTACGCTCGCGGAATCGCGACGGCCTCGTAGCAGCATTGGCGGGAACTTCAGCGCGAGCGTGGGACACGGGCATAGCCAGAGCGTGTCGCAGATCGATCTGGATGAGTACCGCGAGTTTGAGTTCGGGACACCGAACCGCCGGACGACGCTGGGGAGGGAGGATGGAAGCGCTATTCCTGTGCCTGCTAGTGGGCTGCCGCGGAGGCAGAGTGGGGGGCTGGTAGTGAAGACGCCGAGTAGGAGGATGAGTAACGGGATACTTAGGGATGGGGAGAGGGAGCTGGAGAAGAAGCGGAGTGAGGCGAGCCTAGCGGGTGGAGGGATGAAGCCGCCGATGCGGACGAGGAAATTGAGTGGGGTCGGGGAGAGCTACTAGGGGGCTTGCGGGAGGCGTTGGGATTTGCAGTATGGCAGGGGTGTTGGGGGGGAGTGTATATAACTTTCATGATTATCGGTCATGACTTTGATGAAGATATGACACTATGGGTTTTTTGGGCGATGGAATTGGAGCAAGAGCAGGGCTATGCGGGGCTAGCATTTTTCTCGGGGGCGCCTTTGATGGGAAGGCGTAGCTGTTGATTTTTTATTCTGAATTACTACATTACCACATTACCATGTTTGAAGACCAATCTTTCTCCTTCGAGGTCTGTGTATTATGTAAGTCAACTACGGCTGCAACCCTGCAATGTGAAATTAGATGTGAGCGTTAGAGGAGAGTGTTTACAATAGGGGTCCTTGGAGGAGAGTTTCCGTAACAACAGTGTTGTGGAGTGTTGTGGGGTCCAACAGAAATGTGAAGCAAGGAGGATGTGGTGGGTAGTACGGCATCGGAGAAATAAATTTACGTGATGTTAGAGAGGTATTTTGGAGCTAAATTTGTTGGCCTCGGCATGTTATCCGGGTTGGAGAAATTGATTATTATCTTGATTATCTGTGCATAATCATAATCGTGATTATTGTAAAATGCACATAATCATAGTCATGATTATTTGCTATTCCTAATCATCCCTGATGTATACCTAAGAAGGATTAGCGGTCAGCTTATTGCTTATTTGGTTTAGTGCGTGCATAGGATAGTGGTAAGTCATATATTAAGTACCACTACATATAAATGTATATGCAAAGGTACTTATACTAAATGGCCACGTGACAATACTGACCATTCATGATTTTCAAAGCTAATAATCATAATCATTGAGAATTCATGATTACGGATATTGATGCTCATAATAAGACTCGAAGATTTGGATATTCATGATCATGATGATTATTTTGCTAACCGTGCATATAATGGTGCGCTCTAAATACCCCGAAGGCTGTAAACCTTTCGTGACTCGGGGTCCGAATCATGAGGTTGGCGGGGAAAAGGATTGGCAGAATCATGAAGGCGGGATATTACGGCTGTAGATTGAAAAACGTTGTGCAACGAAGAGCCCGAAATATTATCAATTAGAAGAATCTTGTTGGAGAGATGAAATACTTAGATTAGGATTTATACTGTATATGTATAGTTCCTCATCATAGTTCTCATCAATTAATTCCCATCCCCTTCAAACGTCGAGTCCACCATACCATCTTTGGACTAGCTTGGATTCAACAAGTCCACCATCCCCCAACGAACGGATAATTCGAATCGGGTATGGCGGACGAAGGCGGAGAGCGATTTCTGTCCCTCTGATTGGTCAACGCGGGTGCATCCCCTACGTATTTCGTATAGTGGGACATTTTGCCCGGGCGCCCCATGCCCTTTTGGTCCAGCTCCCTCCCCGAATAAACCGTAAAGGCCTCCCTTCATATCTCGACCGTCCAACCATTCTCACAAGAAACATCATCTTCGCTCTCATCACCCTAAAGCTCTGCTCTCTCTTCACCCCGCAGATCCTCCTTCTTCTTTTGACATTCGATTGTTATTTCTATACGAATTCTTAATACCCCGAAGCCCGCAAGACGCTCTTCTACCTTCTCCATCCACTTTCCACGCCCAAACTTTTTATTATCCCTAAAGAGCCCGAAAAATTATCCATACGGTTCTCCCTCAACCGTATACAAACACACGACGATACCATCGAGAAAATTGGCAGCCGCAGCAGACTAAGCTCGTGCAAACGAGCCAGTACGATATAATGCCCGCCCAAGCAAAGGCGGCTGACGCTGTCGCCAACGGCGTCAAGGCACACACCAATGGCACTGTGCCGCTCGTCAACGGCTCGACACCGTCCTACGCATCGAGACACAAGCTTGCGGACCACTTCATTGGCGGTAACAAGCTGGAGAATGCGGCGCCCGGCGCCGTGAAAGACTTTGTGGCGGCTTGTGACGGCCACACCGTGATCACGAACGTACGTGGCAACAAAACCGCCAGGAAGGGAGATCGAGCCAGGCTAACTTTACTGTGTAGGTACTGATTGCGAACAACGGAATTGCAGCCGTCAAGGAGATCAGATCCGTCCGGAAGTGGGCGTACGAGACCTTCGGCGACGAGAGGGCGATTCAGTTCACTGTTATGGCGACACCCGAAGATTTGCAGGCCAACGCAGACTACATCCGAATGGCAGATCAATACGTGGAGGTGCCAGGTGGCACGAATAATAACAACTATGCCAACGTGGAGTTGATTGTCGATGTGGCCGAAAGAATGAATGTCCATGCCGTATGGGCCGGATGGTAAGAATAACCCAGTAGGGAGGCGTTTAAGGATATTTAGCTAAACTGAAATAGGGGACACGCATCCGAGAACCCCAAACTGCCCGAGTCGCTGGCAGCATCGCCCAAAAAGATCGTTTTCATTGGCCCGCCCGGATCCGCGATGCGATCGCTGGGTGATAAGATCTCTTCGACAATCGTAGCACAGCACGCTAAGGTGCCTTGTATTCCGTGGTCAGGAACCGGAGTTGACACAGTTGCCGTTGACGAGGGAGGCCTGGTTACCGTTGAAGATCACATCTACATGAAGGGATGCGTCGAGTCGTGGCAAGAAGGTCTAGAGAAGGCCCAACAAATCGGATTCCCAGTCATGATTAAGGCATCTGAAGGTGGTGGCGGAAAGGGAATTCGCAAAGCAGACTCCGAGGTTGGATTCGAAGCATTATACAAGGCTGCTGCGAGCGAAATCCCTGGATCGCCTATCTTCATCATGAAGCTGGCCGGAAACGCGAGACATTTGGAGGTTCAATTGCTGGCAGATGAGTACGGAAACAACATCTCCCTTTTCGGAAGAGATTGCTCTGTCCAGAGACGCCACCAAAAGATTATCGAGGAAGCGCCAGTTACTATCGCGAAAACTGCAACTTTCCAGGCTATGGAGAAGGCCGCAGTGCGTCTCGGCCGCTTGGTCGGATACGTCTCAGCCGGAACGGTCGAGTACTTGTACTCGCACTCGGATGACAAGTTTTACTTCCTCGAGCTGAACCCTAGATTGCAAGTTGAGCATCCAACAACCGAGATGGTTTCTGGTGTCAACTTGCCAGCTGCCCAGCTTCAAATCGCCATGGGTTTGCCATTGCACCGCATTCGCGACATTCGTCTCCTATATGGCGTGGATCCTGCCGGCTCGAACGAGATCGATTTTGATTTCTCGAAAGAGGACAGCTCCCTCACTCAACGCCGACCATCGCCAAAGGGCCACACAACCGCTTGCCGTATTACCTCTGAGGATCCCGGAGAAGGCTTCAAGCCGTCGAACGGTGTTATGCACGAGCTGAACTTCAGGAGTAGTTCTAATGTCTGGGGTTACTTCTCCGTCGGCACAGCTGGTGGAATTCACAGTTTCTCTGACTCTCAGTTCGGTCACATTTTCGCTTACGGCGAGAACAGATCCGCGTCGAGAAAGCACATGGTCGTGGCTCTCAAAGAGCTGAGTATCCGTGGTGACTTCAGGACCACAGTTGAATATCTCATCAAGCTGCTGGAGACCCCCGCTTTCGAGGACAACACCATCACCACTGGCTGGCTCGATGAACTGATCTCGAACAAATTGACTGCCGAGCGCCCAGATCCAATGCTTGCTGTCGTTTGTGGTGCCGTATGCAAGGCCCACATTGCCAGCGAGGGTGCCATGTCAGCATATAGAACCAGCTTAGAGAAGGGTCAAGTTCCCGCTAAGGAGGTTCTGAAGACCGTCTTCCAGATCGATTTTATCTACGACGGCCACAGATACAAATTCACAGCAACGAGATCGAGTCTTGATAGCTACCATCTGTTCATCAACGGCTCCAAGTGCTCAGTTGGCGCGAGAGCTCTCAGCGACGGCGGCCTGCTTGTTCTTCTCAGTGGACGTTCTCACAACGTTTACTGGAAGGAGGAAGTTGGAGCGACCAGATTGAGCGTTGATAGCATGACTTGCCTCCTCGAGCAAGAGAACGACCCCACGCAACTGAGGACCCCCTCTCCAGGAAAGCTCGTCAAGTTCACCGTTGAGAACGGCGAGCACGTCAAGGCTGGCCAGCCATACGCTGAGGTCGAGGTCATGAAGATGTACATGCCCCTTCTCGCTGGAGAAGACGGTATTGTGCAGCTTATCAAGCAGCCAGGAGCTACCCTCGAGGCCGGTGATATCATTGGTATACTCGCCCTGGATGACCCGTCGAGAGTGAAGCACGCACAGCCCTTCCTCAACCAACTCCCTGACCTTGGTCTACCACAAGTCGTTGGCACCAAACCTGCCCAAAGATTCGTCCTCCTTCACAACATCCTCCGCAACATCCTCCAAGGGTTCGATAACCACTTCATCATGAACGCGACGCTTAAGGACTTAATTGAGGTGCTCAGAGATCCTGAGTTGCCATATTCGGAGTGGAATGCCCAGTTTTCTGCGCTGCACGCTAGAATGCCACAGAAGCTTGACAGCCTTTTCGGTCAGATCGTCGACCGCGCTAAGGCCCGCAAGGCAGAGTTCCCTGCTAAGAACCTGCAAAAGGCTCTCCAGAAGTTCCTCGACGATAATGTTGATCCTAATGACATCGACCTCCTCAAGTCTACCCTGGTACCACTTACCGAGGTGCTTGAAAAATACGTGGATGGTCACAAAGTCAACGAGTTTAATGTATTCTCTGGCTTGCTTGAGCAGTATGCTGAAGTTGAGAAGCTCTTCTCCGGAAGGACTTCGAGAGACGAGGAGGTTATCCTCAAGCTTAGAGAAGAGAACAAGGATGACATCCCCAAGGTTGTCCAGACTGTACTTTCGCACAGCAGAGTGGGCGCAAAGAACAACCTCATCCTCGCCATTCTCGACGAGTACAGGCCAAACAGGCCTAACTCTGGTAACATCGCTAAGTACTTCCGCCCAGCACTGAAGAAGCTCACTGAGCTTGAGTCGAGACAGACTGCCAAGGTCTCTCTTAAGGCTCGCGAGGTTCTCATCCAGTGCGCACTTCCGTCTCTCGAGGAGCGCGCTGCCCAGATGGAGCACATCCTCCGCTCGTCCGTTGTCGAGTCGAGGTATGGTGAGACTGGATGGGACCACAGAGAGCCCAGCCTTGAGATCCTGAAGGAGGTCGTTGACTCGAAGTACACCGTCTTCGATGTCCTTCCTATCTTCTTTGGTCACCAAGATCCATGGGTCTCCCTTGCAGCTCTCGAAGTTTATATCCGCCGTGCGTACCGTGCATACTCATTGAAGAAGATTGAGTACCACAGCGAGTCCTCCGACCCACCGTTTATTGTCTCGTGGGACTTTGTCCTCCGTAAGGTCGGACAATCTGCGCTTGGAATGCCCGTTCAGTCCTCTCCTTCAACGCCAGCGACTCCAGTCGTGGAGAGCAGAGATCCATTCAAGCGTATCAGCTCCATTAGCGACATGTCCTACCTTGTCAACCAGTCTGATACTGAGACCACAAGAAAGGGTGTTATCGTTCCCGTCCAGTACATTGACGAGGCCGAGGAGTACCTTGCTAGAGCCCTCGAAGTCTTCCCATTGGTTGGCGCCAGGGCGAAGAAGCTCACGCCGAACACCCTTATGCCTGACCTTGGCGGCAAGCGCAAGATTCCGCAAGCACTCCCATCAGCCCACAACGATGAGCTCACAGCCGTCTGCAATGTTGCTATTCGCGATTCCGAGTCTGCCGATGATGCCGAATTATTAGCTAGGATCAAGACCATTGTCGCCACCTACAAGGATGAGCTCCTTGCGCGCCGTGTTCGCCGCCTTACATTCATCTGCGGACACAGAGATGGGTCTTACCCCGGCTACTTCACTTTCCGCGGCCCCAACTACGAAGAAGATGACAGGATCAGGCACACTGAGCCAGCTCTGGCCTACCAGCTCGAGCTTGAGAGATTGTCCAAGTTCAACATCAAGCCTGTCTTCACGGCGAACAGGAATATCCACGTTTACCAGGCCGTTGGCAAGGATGTGGAGAGTGACAAGCGCTACTTCACACGTGCGGTGGTTCGTCCTGGACGTCTGCGTGATGAGATTCCTACTGCTGAATATCTCATCTCGGAGGCTGACAGACTGATGAACGACATTCTCGATGCTCTAGAGATTGTAGGCAACAACAACTCTGATCTTAACCACATCTTCATCAATTTCTCACCAGTCTTCCCTCTTATCCCTGAAGAGGTCGAGGAGGCCCTTGCTGGTTTCTTGGAGCGATTTGGTCGCAGGTCGTGGCGCCTCCGTGTCACTGGCGCTGAGATCCGCATCATCTGCACTGACCCCGTCACTGGCATGCCTTATCCTCTTCGTGTTGTTATTACCAACACTTCTGGATACGTCATCCAGGTCGAGATGTACCTTGAGCGCAAGTCTGAGAAGGGCAGCGAGTGGGTGTTCCAGAGCATTGGTGGCACTACCAAGATTGGCTCTATGCACTTGCGTCCAGTTGCTACGCCATATCCCACCAAGGAGTGGCTCCAGCCCAAGAGATACAAGGCCCATCTGATGGGTACTCAGTACGTCTACGATTTCCCAGAGCTCTTCAGACAGGCTATCCAGAACAACTGGGCCAAGGCTGTCGGCGAGCACAGCCTGTTGGCAGAGAAGCAGCCTCAGGTTGGCGATTGCATTGACTACAGCGAGCTGGTTCTTGACGACCATGACGATCTCGCCGAGGTTTCCCGCGAGCCGGGCACCAACACCCATGGTATGGTTGGATGGATCGTGACCGCACGAACTCCCGAGTACCCCAAGGGCCGCAGATTCATCATCGTCGCCAACGATATCACCTTCAGAATCGGTTCCTTTGGTCCCAAGGAAGATCACTTCTTTAACAAGTGCACTGAGCTCGCACGTAAGCTTGGAATTCCCCGCATCTACCTTTCTGCCAACTCTGGTGCTCGCATCGGAATGGCTGACGAGCTTATCCCACATTTCAACGTTGCGTGGAAGGACGCCGACAGGCCAGAGGCCGGGTTCAAGTACCTGTACTTGAATTCTGAGGCCAAGGCGAGATTTGAGGATGGCAAGTCGAAGGATGTTATCACCGAGGAGATTGTCGAGGATGGCGAGACAAGGCACAAGATTACCACCATCATCGGTGCCGAAGATGGCCTTGGAGTTGAGTGCTTGAAGGGCTCTGGTTTGATTGCCGGTGCTACAAGCAGAGCCTATGAAGATATCTTCACCATCACCTTGGTTACCTGCCGCTCTGTTGGTATCGGTGCTTACCTTGTTCGCCTTGGTCAGCGTGCTATCCAGATCGAGGGCCAGCCAATCATTCTCACTGGTGCACCAGCCATCAACAAGCTCCTCGGTCGCGAGGTTTATACCTCCAACTTGCAACTTGGTGGCACCCAGATCATGTACAAGAACGGTGTGTCCCACATGACCGCCAACGATGATTTCGAGGGTGTATCCAAGATTGTCGAGTGGATGTCGTTCGTCCCAGACAAGAAGAACAACCCCGTACCAGTCAGCCCCGCTGTCGATAGCTGGGACAGAGAGATCTCGTACATGCCACCTGACAAGCAGGCGTTTGACGTCAGATGGCTCATCGCTGGTAAGGAAGACGAGGAGGGTTTCCTTTCCGGTCTCTTCGACAAGAACTCTTTCGTTGAGACTCTTGGCGGATGGGCTCGCACTGTTGTTGTTGGTCGTGCTCGTCTCGGCGGTATCCCAATGGGTGTCATCGCTGTCGAGTCGCGTTCCGTTGAGAACATCACTCCAGCTGACCCCGCCAACCCTGATTCCATGGAGCAGATCTCCAACGAGGCCGGTGGTGTCTGGTATCCTAACTCGGCATTCAAGACGGCACAGGCTATCAAGGACTTCAACAATGGTGAGCAACTGCCATTGATGATCTTGGCCAACTGGAGAGGATTCTCGGGTGGACAGCGTGATATGTTCAACGAGGTCCTGAAGTATGGTTCATACATTGTCGATGCATTGGTCAAGTACGAACAGCCAATCTTCGTCTACATTCCGCCGTTTGGCGAGCTCCGTGGTGGATCATGGGTATGTATTATTCTCCTCCTAATTCTATTACTATACTAACAAATACTAGGTTGTCGTTGACCCAACCATCAACCCCGACTGCATGGAGATGTACGCCGACGAAGACTCCCGCGGTGGTATCCTCGAGCCCGAGGGTATCGTCAACATCAAGTTCCGTCGTGAGAAGCAGCTCGAGACCATGGCGCGCCTGGACCCCACCTACGGCGCCCTCAAGAAGCAGCTCTCCGACTCTTCTCTCAGCCCCGAGCAGCTCGCCGAAGTCGCCGAACAGATGCAGGCCCGCGAGCGTCTCCTCCTGCCCGTCTACGCGCAGGTATCCCTACAGTTCGCGGACCTCCACGATCGCGCTGGCCGCATGAAGGCCAAGGGCGTCATCCGCGACTCGCTGAAGTGGCGCAACGCGCGTCGCTTCTTCTACTGGCGTGTTCGCCGCCGTTTGAACGAGGAGTACATCGTCAAGCGCATGGCGATTGCTGCGCCAGCGCAGCCCGGCGCCACTGGGACGCGCGCGCGCTCCCTGCAGTTGCTGGAGGCGTGGAGTGGGATTGTGAACTTCGATACTGCGGATCGCGAGGTTGCGTTGTGGTATGAGGAGAACAGGAAGCAGGTGCATGAGAAGGTCGAGGCGATGAAGGGGGAGTCGACGGCGGGAGAGATTGCGAGGTTGTTGAGGGAGGGTGGAAAGGGTGGATTGAGGGGTGTGAAGTTGGTGCTGGGCATGTTGCCGGCTGGCGAGAGGGAGGAGGCTCTGAAGTTCTTGAGCCAGGCATAGAAGAAGCGTGATGGACGGGTGAATATAGAATTGTATGATAATGGAGGCTGAGCTGCGGAGACGCAGGTGTCGGTATTGCTGTATGGGCTTCTTTTGGGCTATGAAGCGTATGTGCATGGGTTTTTTAGATGTTTGAAATGGAGTTTGTCTTTGATGGGATAATTTATTTGATAATTTACATTCGATTGTAACTCAAGTGGTCTACATTCCCGAAGCAGCTGGTATCAGGGCCCCTCACCGCGATGAAGGTGTCCGTGACTGAACCACTAGCTAGTTCTTCATGAGTACTGTGATATCCTCACTACTGCATACCTAACTGTCCCTGGTGCCTCTCTAGGAGAGGCAATATAACTAGCAACGCAAGAATGGTTGCTATTAGCGTAGATATTCTAGCGGATATACAAGCGCGTATGTATTGCACGGTGGTTGTAGGAGGGGAAGAGGGGGACGGGGGGGTGCATGGAACCGGGAGGAGAGTGGCGGGACAGACGATAGTTAGAGGATGGTCGTGAGAGGCAACCAACGACAGTGAGAGGCAACCAACGACAGTGAGAGGGCAACGACGGTGAGAAGGCAACGGCGAGGCATCTTGCGCTTAACACAGCCAGCGCAAGCTGTTCCTGGGTTGGTCGGGCAGTCATGTTCCCCATTGCGCTCAATTGTCAGTTTCAACGACTGGCGGTTAACGCACGAGTCCACTTTGCCACGCGATGGTCTCGCCCATCCCGAGATCCCATCTTCACTGCTCCCGAACCTTTTCCTCCAAGTTGACTTCCACTTATCTACCGCCTGGATGACATGTTGGGGCCCAGTCGACGTTTCGCCATCTCTTACTCCGGTCCTAATAAGAAACACGAATTCAGACGTGGCTCCTTCTGTCTCGTAAACCTCCTCCTATAGTATTGTAGGAGGGGACTGATATCGGGTTGAAGAGATGTGAGAGTCTGATATCATCGAATTATCCGGGGTGATCAGAACATCTTCCTTTTGCGGTACCATTATATACTCCTCGCAACACCCGCGAGAGTCCTACAGTCTATGATCCACAGCAGCGACCTACTAGAAGTGGCAAGAGATGCAGATGTAGAAATCCACTATCTCTATAAGATCGTTGCTGTCCCGGGCAGTTTCGAACTCATCCATCCATCCATCTATGCCATCTACCTAGTTAACAAGACCACGTTCAGATCCCCAACCATCCTGAAGCACGCACCGAAATAACGTAATCTAATAATGAACGAAAGGTCTTTTTCCCTTGAGCCTAATTTTTGTCACCACCGCCCTTCTTACCGCTGTGTTCTTGTCACCCCCTTTCTCACCCCTGCCCTTCTCACCGCTCTGCTCTTGTCACCGTCATGTATTTCCGGGCCCATCACTGTCACAACCATGGAAAGATGCAAAACATGGAGCGCTTCAGCCCTGGTATGTTTATCACGCAACACTCTGTTGTGCGATCGTGGAAGTAGCAATCGGATCTGATCTCATTTAAAGAACCAGCTTGTCCGTCCATGCTTCACCTTTTAGAGACTCTTGTCTACCATGTCCTGCATCAGCTGCTGTTTCGTGTGGAACCGCGTTAGGCGGGAAGTGAAAATGGGAGGTGTAAAATAAATAATAGTTTCAAACTTTACGCATTGTACGATACAATCCCACTGAGTTTATTTGAAGCCAGGATGCATCATCACGACGGCGAGACATCTCGACAGGAACGGTATGCATGGCACGATGAACAGAATCAGATTTCAATGAGCAACTCAGCCTTTGTCATTGATTTGAAGTAAGACGGTCTCTGTGCAGCGCCTCAAATCAGAGAGTATCTGCCAATTGCAATAAAAATCCAAGCCATTCAAGCCCCTGGTCTCCTGACGATTTGCCATGCCAGTGCCCCACGCCGCTTCACCATCCTCTCAATGCTCGTTCTCCTTTCTATCGCTTTTCAGTAGCTGAGTGCGTCGTATCCATTTGCTTGTCTCGACACTCGGGTTTTCGGACGGATCGATACTGCTCGCCATAAAGCAATCTCCTAATCATCCGAGTACCTGTCAAGCATATCTCACAACTCTATGTGTAGATTTTGGTTTTTAATCGCCATATACTTTGCGACTACGTTTTTAATCATGTCACCAATGATGCTGTCAAACACTTTGGGATCCATGCCGCTTTCATCTTTGAGGCGCTTGAGGAGTTGGTCGGTATCTTGCTTGAGTTTGTTCATGTCCTGCTCAAGTTTGTTCGAGGCTTGCGTGAGGCTGTTAGCGTCATGGTTAAGCCTGGCAGTAGTACTCTCATATTCGGTGGCGCTTTGCCTAAGATTCTCAATGGATCGCTTGTGCTGGGTGATGAGTTGTTCAAGAGGGTCGGGTAATGGCTGAATCAGGCCTACGTCTTTCCGATGTTGTTTAACATATTGCCCAAGAAACTCAGCGTCTTGACCAAGTTGAATAGTGGCTTCTATACGTGTCGAAGGCATGGTTGAGCCTGTATCTGTCTCCCAGAAGCTGCTTAGTTGAGTTATCCACATGCTCAGCGACTTTCTCAAGTCGGATAGCCTCTTGCATGAGCCTGTCGAACTCTTGGCGGAGTTGGGTGTTTTTGATGGAATCGAGCGGCGAATTGTTGTCACCACCTGTTTCTGCAGTGTTTCCAATAGGTTGCGACATCGTGAAGTTTGTTCCTCGATCAAGGCTACACAGAGTCTGTCAGAACAATTGCATCGCAAGGTTAGAGTATATTAATTACCTGAATCTTAGGAACCGAGTCCAATGGAACCTTGATCCGACACTGACGCGAGGATTGTTGAGCAGAACACTGAAATGATGTAATGTTAGTTGAAGAGTGCTTGAAGGTTTGTGTGATGAGGTTGGAGTGGAATACTTGCCTGAATCGGGGTTTGGTCGAGGTGCTTGACTTTGCAACTTCAAGTGAGAAAGCACGAGGAGCTTGATGAAGAGTGTCAGAAGGTACGTATTAGATAATTGGGAGGTGATTTACCTATGTTCAGCTCTATCGTGACTGCAATGGATTGTGGTGATGAGGTGTGAGGATGGGTGTTGTAGTTTCGAGGGTTGGAGGCGTTAAAGGTTGAAGATTGAAGGTGTTGTGAGAAGTGAGAAGTGGAAGGTGCGAGTGGTTGCTTCTATATGGCATATAGCTTATTATTTTGGCAGGTTGGAGTCGGGAAAGGTTGGGCATACTGGTACGAACCTCAGCTGGAATGAACTGCGCGTTGATTAGAAGCGGATTTCAGTATACAATCTAAACATTTAGAAATAAAAGTGAAACTACCTACAAATATAGAACTTTATAGATTGAAATCACCTGCCCATTTCAAACCAGCTTCAACTCCCAACGCTCCCCGCATCTTTTCCTGTCAACTTCCTACCATCATTCTACTAATTCGTCTTCATTCAGTAAGCCCTCAAGCCCTACTCATTCGCTCTTCAATATCATAACATCATCCAAATAACTAGAATACCCATCAAACAAATCAATCAACTCTAACATTGCCCCCCTACTCCTCTCCTCCTCATATTCCCTAATTCTCTCCCTCAAGACTTCCCCCACAATCTGCTAATCCCCCCCAGCCCTGCCACATCTACAAACTCTACGCGGCGAAGAAACTCCTCAACCTCACCCTCTAACTTCTCAGCATCCCGATTAAACACTCCCGTATCCCTCTTCAGCTCCGCCGCCGCCAGCCTCACCTCTACAGTAGCCTTCTTCAACCCCGCATTAGCTTGAGTGAATCGCTGAGTAGCTTCGCGGACTTGACTGGAGGCTTGGTCGAGGTAGTCGGCGGTTTGGTCGGGTGCGGCGGCAGCGGCTTTAAGGGTGTCGGCGTTGTGTCTGAGTTCGTGTGCGGATTCTTTGATTTCGGCGTCGGCTTGTTGGAGTGAGTTTGAGGCTTGTTGGAGTTTGTTGGTGGTGAGGTTGAGCTGATCGGCGGATTGGCGGAGTCGGTCGCCGGAGTGCTTCAGTTGGGAGATGGTGAGGTGGAGTTGACTTGGGCCTGTGGTGGGTTCGGTAGTTGATGACATTGTCATGTATCAGGAGCCAATACTTAGACAAAGGCTTCAGCGAGTTATGGGGATGAGGTCTAAAGGTTGGTGTTGGGGTCTTATAATGTATGCGGTTGTAGGAATGTGAGAGTATCCCTGTACATAAGCACGTCAAAAACGTGGGAATTCTTGATCCGCACGACAGGTTTCAACACCACAGAGCACAAGGTATAGATCTACCAGGGAGGTAATACCCGGTGCTCAAACGAAAGATACTTGTGTGCTATATGCGCATTGATTTGAACCAGTAGGAGAGATGTAGCGTTGATGTTTATATGAGGTGCATTTCAGGCACCATTCCTGTCGCCCATGTTTAATGCGACCCCCATGCCATCAAAAACCACTATATAAACTACGCATACTAAACAAATATCTCAAGAAGAATATCACGGTGTCACACTTGTGCACGATTTCATCAGAGTCATACTGTGAGCTAATGATTTATACAACCATTTTGTGCATAATTAAGAGTCTCACCACCACAACGCCATAAAATCATGCCTTGCCCGACGAGACAACACAGCCAAACACGGCCAAACAAATACGGGTCGTGTCAACCTTACGAGCCGCTCCGACACTGCTTCGCCATGCCACTACCACGCCGCTAACCGCGACATTACCGGAGCAAGCCTCGGGTGGACCAGTCACACTAGCAGCCGGCTTTCATGAGGGCTGTGCCGCATATTGACGGGCTCCATATTTTGTAGCATTTCCTCATCCTTCACGCGAGAAAACACAGCAAAATTCATGGTTAGGCGAAATGAGGGGGCGCTTGGCGGCTTGAGATCGACGAGGCTGAAGCTGTCAGTATTCAATCAAGAGCCAGGGAAATACGGAAATCTAGGTGTAGTGGACCAAAATAGTATAAATAGTAGCTCAGCCTCGCTTGGCACCAGTCATTGGTAGCGATGGTGCCTGATGGGGACTAGGGGCTGCTGTCTAGCTGCTGTCTAGTTGCCGTCTAGCATCTGTCTAATTACCACTAGCTCCCATTTAGCTATGTCTAACCCTATTTGTACCTATCTGAGCCCAATTTAATCCCGTCCAGACCCTATCTGGCTCCACTCAGACCCCTGTTAGCCCCCAGTCGCGCATCAACTGTCAAATAAGCTCGGTGTGTTAGCTGGCCGACGGCCCACAGCTATTCCTACTGACACCCACTCTAGCCCCCCCTGAGCCTCCTCCAGTTCACAGGGACTAAAATGACTGGGAGGGCCTTCCATGTCCTTAAAACTTTCGCGCCCCGTCCTCCTTCCTTCGACGCGATCAAAAGTAAATCCCGACCAAAAAACTTCACCACGGAATCGTCGTCGACATCAACAAGCAAACGCCCCGCCAATAATATCATAATATCGCGCCGCAGCAGCTATGGCACCAAGAAGAGGAGGAGGAGGATACAGTAGTGGGGGTGGTTCATCCTGCGCTCACTGCCTTGATACCTTCACTTTAACTGGATACGGCTGGCAGGTAAGGAAACAGAAATTGAAGCCTATCGTTTCGAGAGTTTGCTAACAAATGAACCAGTACCCGACTGTTACTGCGTTGTTTGCCATGTATATCATACTTTTGATTATCCTCATCGTGTGCATGTTTCTCACGAGGCGCTTCAAATGGATCCGCGAGAAGGGAACCGACAAGCTGCGAAACAAAGGATACACCATTGCTGCGTCTTTCATGTTCTTGTAAGAGATGCACCACTCTAATGCTCCGTGAATTCAACCGACTGACTTTCCAACCTAGCAACATCCTAATAGGGGCTGTCTTCCTGGCCTTGGGGGAATCTTTCGTCGAGGTAACTTACTTGATCTACATTGGCTACATCATCCAGGATTTTTTCGCCCGAGCTGGCAATGTCTTGATCGTGGCAATCATCGCCCGCACCATCACCGAAGACGTTGGCGCGGTATCCCAAAAGATTGCCAGCTACGCCATCGGTTTACTGTGGACAATTACCACTGTCGGCTTTGGGTTTACGATCGCCGTTTACGCTGAGGTCATGTCCTTGGGATATGTAGAAAATATCGCGTCTGACGGCCAGCTGTATACGTACATACTCGAGGCGTCGTATCTGTTCGCCCTTGCGCTCTTCCTCACCGCCCTCGCCATTGCCGCCGTATTGAAGAGGAGTTCCAAGGTATGCTCTACCTCCCCAACTCCCACACATAAGAAAAGAACCCCAATTCTAACACCACGCCAGGGAACGCTCCTCATGCTCGCCATCGTGATGCCCGCCCTCTGCCTCATGACCCTCCTTGAACTCGTCAAGCAAGCCGTCAACAACTTCAACAGCGGCCGCTACGCGAGACCAAGTTACACTCTCTACTACGCCAGCGCCTACATCACCGTCTTCGCCTACATGGCCATCTTCCTCACCGTCGCCCTAATCGGCGGCCTCCGCCAACGCCACTCCGACGCCAGCGGCCTGACCCAAGAGCAGAAGCTCGCCCAACCCGGCCCCCACTACGTCGCCGTCGGTCCCTATGCCCCTCCCCCAGCCCCATACAACCCGCACGGCACCCACCTCGCCGACGGCCAATACGACCAACAGACCCAGTACGGCGCTCCCGCTCAACAGGGACAACAACCTTTCCAGTACGCAGCGCCACAGTACGCGCAGCCAGGGCAACAGCAGTACGCGCAGTACCCCGCCCCGGGCCAGTTTGGGCAACAGCAGCATGCGGAGATGTCGAACACACCTACGATGGGATCTGCTAGCGTGACAACGGCTGCGTCGCCGGTGCAGTACGCGGCACCGGTTGCGGTGTCGCCGTATGGGGCTCCGTCGTCGTCGGTGTCGCCGCCGCCGCAGCATGATCCGTATCAGATACATACGCAGCAGAAGCTGTATCAGTAAAGGGGGTAGTTGTATGAGAGAGGAGAGGTGGGTTAGTTGTAGAGAGAGCATTTTGGAGTTATACCCGGTTTTGGCGCGATGGATGGGGGTGTATTTTTGGCCTACCTGATAACATAACGAGAGGGGTTGATAATGAGATTGGTACTATATTGATGTATATAGAATTACTTTTTAGTTAACTATGGCTTATCTAAGTATATGGCGAGATGTGTAACTCGGTGAGCCTTAAAAAAAGTGTCAAGTCATAAATAACCGGCAGGATGGTTGAGTTCGTGGTCCCTGTTACTTGGCACATGTGACGGCATTATAGTGCATATCACAGTGCACAATATGCGAAGCACCACTGCCAAAATTGAGTTTGTTTCAACATCTGCAGGTGGCTGATTTCACTCACACAAACACTCGTAAATCCTTCTACAACCACCAGAGTAACCGGGTTTCGCTTATCTGGCTGGCATCTTTCATTACTCTGCCACCCTCTCCAACTGATATTATTCTCTCAAAGCGGTATCAGAGTACACCGCTCTACCACGTTCTAAATGGCACCCCAACCACTCCCCGAAGAACTACTTACCCAGATGTGCTCCTACCTCTGTCCCCACTGCCAGACCCCCGACGACTTCCCCAACACCGACGAGCCATGTGTCCGCGACAGTAAAGCCACCCTAGCCCGCCTCTGCCTTGTCTCCAAGCGCATGCTCGCCATCGCCCAGCCCATCCTCTACCACTACTACGCAACCGGCAACATCATCGGCCCCCTCAACCCCATGGTCTCCGACTACCCCACCGCCGACGACAAGCTCCCCTCCTTCCTCCGCACCATAATCCAACACCCCATCCTCGCAGCCCACATCCGCACTCTCCAACTCCAAGAGACCCAAACTCCCAATCTCCCCGCGTTCTTGCCCGTGCTCCTCCCACTCTTCAACAGCACCAGCAAAACCCACGACATTCAAACACCCAGATCCCTGCAATGGGTCATCGACCCCACCCTCCCACGCCCAAAGAAACCCAACGAAAAAAAGACCCGCATAGCCATCCACCACTGGCTCCGCGAACTCGCTATTATCCTCACCCCCCGCACCGAGAGGCTGATGTTCGGCCATAGCCACTTCAAACCGCGCAGCTACATCGAGCGGCCTTCGGCCCGACTGCCCGCTCTCACATCCATCTCGTTCCGCAGCGGCGTAAAGGGGTATAACCTGGCCATGATGCCGCCGTTGATCAGGATGGCGCCGAACCTGGTCTCGCTGCATGCGACTGACATACTGGGGTATTATGGCGAGGGGGTAGCGCCTCTGTCTCTGCCAAAGGTACGGAGGTTCGTGGCGGAGGGGCTTGGGATGAACGTGTTTGGCGAGGTGGTGATGTGGTGTGGGGGGCTAAGGGATGTGGAGTATTATTACTGCCACGCTCTTCATGGGGTGGAGATGTTGCGGGCTTTGGCGCCGCTTAGGGGGGTGCTGAGGAGATTTTGCTTGATGTTTATATCGGGGAGGCTTGCGTCATATAGTGATGTCAGTACGCCCTACGAGAACTTTGTGTGGACGACTCGGCACCGGACCATAGAATCGCTGCGGGAGTTTTGGCAGCTGGAAGAATTGGTAATGGACCAGTGGGCGCTTTTTTGCCATGCCGATGGCTATGGGGATCCGAAGAGGCTCGTTACGCTATTACCGCCGTCGATTCAAACCGTACATTTCAGATATGTTTATATAAGCATGCAAGCCGAACTACAGCAGCTCGCGGCCGCGGTACCGAATCAGTTCCCCAAGCTACGGCGCTTGAAGATCGATATTGCAAATAATTGCAAGCCGGAGCGGAGACATGAGCTGGAGCATATGCGCTCAGTGGAGATTGACTTTGCACATGTGGGCGTACAAGTGGAATGGGGCGTGGATGGGGGCTACCCGTGTCCTGGCTCGGCAATGCCGCGACACACGGTGTTCCCAGAGTGGGCCCCTGTTGACAGTCCTTCTGCCGACTCCTCTCGTCCACCGAGACCGAAAACCCAATTACCCGACGTGGCTGGCGCAGAGTGACACTGAGTTTACGGGAGAGAATTTCATCTTCCGTTCTAACTATCTACCCGTCCAAGGAACTGCTATTTCATCCCAGCCCCTTATATAGAATTAAACCATAGCTACCTACCCCGAGAGCGGCTTGCGCCCATGGACGATGTAACTGCCATTATCAGCACTCCCCTCTATAACCAAGAAAAAGCACGGAGAAACTCACTAAGGCCAATAAGCGTGGATACTACGATCCCGGATCTCCTTCCTAACGCCCACCAAAAACACCGCGACCTCCTCCGGTGTCCACCCCAACGCCTTCTGGAACAACCGCATCGTCATGCCCTCAAGATTGCTCAGCAAGTTCTCCATCTCCCACGCCCCGAGCACCTTCATCCGCGGATCCTTGGGCCACGTGTTACACGGCAACTTCACCACCTTAACCGTCACATCCACAAACCCGCGCTCCTCGAACCAGCCCTTCCAGCGTAGCGGGTCGTCGATCGGGGTCCCGAATATAATGGCTGAGTGGTTCAGGTTGTCGGCGAATTTCTGGAAGCTGCCGTCCAGGGGGAGCGTGTTGTCGTCGGAACCGAGGCAGGCTGTTATGGCCTGGAACTCGATGTATCCGCCTGGTTTCAAGTGACTGGGGAGGTTAGTTGGCTGGGATAGAGAAGTGTGTGGGGTGGGGACTGACGTGTAGCACTGGTCGATTAGCTTGGGGAAGTCGCGGATGGCGAGGAGGAGGTCGCGGCTGAAGATGAAATCGAAGCTGTTCTCTTTCCACATCCAGGGGCGCTCCATGTCGTCAAGCTCGAAGCGGCAGTTCGGTGGAACCCTGGGAGTTTTTAGGCTGGCAATTCGAGTTGGAAATGCATATATGTGGTGTGAGAATTACCAATCAGGCTGTGTGGGTGCAATGTCCACGCCGATGACCTGTAGAAGTAAGGAGGGTGCCACGTGCTGGCGGCAAGGAAACGAACCTCAGCTGATGGATATTCATCGGCCACGTCTATGCACCAGATTCCTAAATCGTGTGAGATTAGGACGGGCCGTATGCACACGTTGAGACCCCTTACCTGTGCCGCACCCGAGATCTAAAATCTTCTGAGGATTGCTTCCGATCGGGGCGAGGAAGCGCTTCTTCTCAAGTAAGGCGTAGTATTTCGCGTGGCACATGTCGATGCGGTCTAGCTCCGCTTCGTCCATAGGGAGGCCATATTCTACCACTGTGTGAGACCTTGTACTTGGAAGAAGGGTGTCTCGGATACGGCTTACCTTCTTTCCCGTAGACGGCGTAGGTCCTGCCGCCCTCCCCTATCTCGCCTCGGAGGATGGATGAGGTAATAGAGGTGTACGAACTACCGCCTACGCTTGCCACATCATTCGCCTGTAGGATCCCGTGTCAGTTTTCGTAGTCCACGTGTCAGACTTGGTGCAACATGGCGCCTACCTCGTCTTCAAAGTCATCATATGGTGTCTGTGAGAAATGTCAGTATCACCGTGCCATTGACCTCCCTCCATTTCATCCCAGGCATTGCCGTGACCATCATGTGGGGCAACATTTCCAAATAAGAAGCGCGAGCTCAATGCTACACCACGTTTCGTACGACAAAAGAAACGGCATTGTGCGAAGTGAGTCTTGGCACCCCGCTCCATGAGGACGACTCCTTACCTCGTCGGCCTGAATATGATCTTCCTCCACTAAAGTCGGCGCCACGTTAGCTTCGCTCATGGTAGGCAAAAAAAAAAAAAAGGAAACGAAAGCCTGATTTTTAGCACCGGGTGCGATGTCAGATTGAGAGGTGGCGTACGGGGAAAGAAGTAGTTGAGAAGAGCGAAATCAGTCTAAGGCAGGATGGCGATGGGGTAGTGTCCACCACCCGTGCCAGATGTTGGCTGCTGCAGCTCGCAAATTGGGGTCCTGAGAGTCCCGGGCCGACGCGCAACTTTGGACTTTCCGCGCCTCTGGCTTCGTTCGCCCTGGGCGAAATGCAACACAAAGCCATGCAGGACTGTTGAACCACTATCTAGTGTGGTAATACAATGGTTGTGGTGGCGCTCACTGGCCCGAACGAAGATAGGACCCTGGGCGGGACCCTGGCTGGCGGGGACGTGCTAGGGGTTCATGCGTCTGGGACGCAGGGATGCGGGTGGCCTGACACGCGGGATGATGGGGACGGCGTCGTGGCGTGGAGGCTAATGGAACGGCGGGTTCCTTCCGGTTCGCTGACCTCAAAGCAGATATGCTGAATCCCTCAGGCGATATCGCGACGGCGTGGAAGTCAGTCAACGGAATAGGCATAAAGGATGCGCTGCCATGCGGTAACCTGGCAAGGGCGAGACGGGCAAGTGCTTCGTGCTGGCGCTTCTTACATCGATTTGTCAAAGGGATTCCGTTGCACATGGGCACCTCTTCTTACCGGAGTCCTGCCGGAGTTTCTTGTGCTGATTGTGGGGGGTAGCGGGGAGCTGGAGGGGTGATAAAAGAGGGGCATCTGGAGTATGCTTCCAAAGCAGACAGCCACGCCCCCCCCAGCCCACCCTCCTTCCTCTTCCTAAATAGCCTGCTTAAAGCCGGATATTCGTCACATCAGCAAAAGCAAGTGCCGCCTCCTCCATCTCCACCCCAAAACACCGTGTCGGTAATCCAACAAAGACCCTGCTCTCATAAAAATCTGTTGTCAATGTCGTCCAACGACGTCAGTGCCGCCATTGCGGCGACTGAGAAGCTCCTCGAATCTCTCAAGGCCTATGATGGGTCTTCCAGCGCGCACATCACGCTTCTGAACCAGACGGACAAGGTGCGCGCCGAGCTCGAGCAGCCATACGATGTCGTTACCAGAATGTTTGAGAACCTCACGGTGTGTGGATCTCTGAACATGCTCCTCCGTATTGGCGCGATGCACAAGCTGCCCAGCGACGGGACGTCTATCAAGGCGGCGGATCTCGCGGCCGCAGTCAATGTCGATGTCACGGCTATCCACCGTGCGATGCGTGTCATTCTGGTGCAGGGCATTGCCACTGAGACGGAGTCGAATGAGTATACGCATAACCAGCTGTCGCTGGCACTGCTTCCGGAAGGGGCGGGAGCCTTCTTCCTTCTGTGCATGGATCTGAGCAAGGCGATGGGGATGCTACCGGAGTACTTCAAGACGCACGCACCGGAGGACTTGTACGATCTCAAGAAATCGCCGTGTGCGTTCTCTGTGGGTAAGGAGGGGCGCTCGTACTACGAGGTGCTGAATGACGATGTGGAGCAGCGCAATATGTGGAATGCAGCGATGCAGATGTCTGAGAAGAATATGCCGGTGCGCGGCATGTTCCCATTCGAGTCGCTGAAGGAGCAGGTGGAGAAGGAGCCCGAGAGGGCGTTCGTAGTCGATATTGGCGGTGGGAGGGGTCAAGCCCTTTTGGCTATCCAGGAGGACTGCCCTGGCGGGTTTGGGGGGAAACTGATCCTGCAGGATCTACCCATTGTCATTGACTCGCTGAAGCCAGAGGAGATCCCTAATATCGAAGCTATGGTCCACGACTTATTCACGCCACAGCCGGTCAAGAGTAAGTCCTATCTTTGGCCCTGACTGCAAGGTCAGTACTGACTTAACTTTAGACGCACACGTTTACTTCTACCGCCGTCTGCTCCACGACTTCTACAACCCCGTCTGCGTCGAGATCCTCAAGCAGACCGTGTCTGCCATGGGCCCTGACTCGCGCCTCATCGTATGCGATATGTTGGTGCCCAGCCGCGTGACTGTCGGAGTCCCCATGCAGCTTTACTGGCTTGACATGAGCCTCATGCTCATCAGCGGAAAGGAGAAGACGATCGAGGAGTTCCACGAGATCTTCGACGCCGTCGGCCTCGAGCTCGTGAAGGTTTATCCATCGAACGTGGGCGAGACAGTTATGCTGGAGACGCGCCTGAAAAGGACGGAGTAGAGTGGTGGTAAATGATACTTATCAGTACGACTTCTCATTATTTTTAACTTGTTCGCTGGTTGGCTGGCACAGTACAGTGCGATATGGGAGGCCGTCTCGTCGAATTCGTTGCGTTGACCTTTCTGAAATTTAACTTGATTTAGAATTAGAACAGCTATACACGCCCATCACGTTATGGACACAATATAAATATCTATTATAAGGATATATAATGTGGGCATATTCCGAGGCGTTCTCATGTGTTGTATATTCGGAATCGTGCCTTCTGGACCCTGCGGGGCATTTGGCGGGGGGGGTCCCAAATGACGTCGGCTGCAGGTGAAACATCAATTCACTGTGCATGCTGCAACCACATCACAAATCCCAATGCAAGGGATGAGATGAAGACGTGTAACACCGCATAATTCACACTATGAAGCGTTAAAATGTGACAACTCGCATTGCCAATACTTGTTGAGAGTAATTGATGGGGTACGGAGATACACAGCCAAATTTGTGTGTAAATCCCCGACCACCGTAATCAGTCTCTTGGCGCAGCAGAACAGAAGCCTCACAGTAGATACAGTAAAGTAGGAATATATATATCAATTGAATTACTACACTATCCTACGGATCCTACGTACTATTTGTATTCGATCGGGGGACCTGCCCAAACCCCTAAGCTGAAGGATTTGGGCCCAACACCCAATACGCTGGTGTTTCGAGACAGCTGTCTCACACCACACCAATTGGGGCCACCGACGATGACACTGGGAAGAACTGCCTTTTTACGGCCAAAAAGCCACCGTATCCTACGGTGCCCGTCTTCTTCCTCCAACAATACTGTACAACTCACCATTGGACCCGCACCCCCAAAACCGTTGAGTGTACCTTACCCCTCCTACAGCCAGAAGGACATCCACTCACACACCTCACTCTACAATAATCTCGACCCTGGTGATAAGTTGACAGGGGATCACGTGAAATAATAAACGGTGCAAGCCTTGGGGTCGGTGTTGGGGCGTGATCGATGCTTTATCATGATGGGCCGTCACCGGCGCTGTTGAGCTCTGTCGTCGTGGTCATCTCCCCACGAAAGCGACCAGCAAGAGTACAGTACGCCATGGATGCTGTCGCTGGGCCCTCCCGCATGGAGATACCAAGCCATGGCATTTGCTCTGCCGACTGGACCCTATCTCTTTCCATGGCAAAGCTTGTTTAGACTGCGATTGGCCGTGGCAGGTACCATCGGTGAATCAGGGCTATATTCGCTCGATGGGCAGGAGCGACGCTGTCTCTTGATTCAAAACATCGCCTGCTTGGTGGAATAAGTAAGTGAACTCTCTCTCTATCTCTTTCTCAAACCACATCTCGTATCTTATATTTCCTATCCTGTATCTACTATCGCTCAAGACAAGACCTGTATTCGTTACCACTCCTATATACCATTCCTTATTTGAAAAATCATCATTTCCATTCTCCAGCATGTCTACCCAGGACTTCTCCAAGATCAAGGTCGTCCCCAACAGCAACTATCAGCACTCTGGCCTCAAGTCCTACGTTTATCTCCTTCAAAAATGGGGCTTCCAGCCTACCCTCCCTGGTCCATATGTCCACGTCGACAAGGTTGTCTGGCAAGGATTCGGTTTTGGCTTCTTGAAGAAGATTATTGGGAAGACACGCACTGATAGTGCCTTGGCCAAGAAGGAGGGGCCAGAGGAAGCTGCGGCTAAAGCAGAGACCCGCGAAGTACCTACGCAGGATATACAGTATGATTCAATATACCTCTCCGAGGTTTACATTGGCACGCCTCCCCAAAGGCTGTTGCTCGATTTCGACACCGGTTCCGCTGATACTTGGGTAAGCTATTCGACCAGCCACATGAAGTTCATGCTTATACTGGCTAGGTCTGGTCCACCGCACTTCCCGCCAATATCCAGAAAACAGCCGGCCACTCCGTCTTCGACCCCAAAAAATCTTCCACATTCAAGCCCATGAAGAATTCGACTTGGCAAATCTCATATGGCGATAGCTCCTCTGCGTCTGGAATTGTTGGCACAGATAATGTGACGATGGGCGGTCTGACCGTTAAAAACCAAGCCGTCCAGCTCGCGAATAGAATGTCGAGCGAGTTTGTCAGAGTCACCGGCGATGGCCTTCTTGGTCTCGCATGGGGCAATATCAACACTGTCACTCCGAAGCAAGTTGCTACGCCTGTCGCAAACATGATTGCGCAGGCCAATATCCCAAAATCTGCCGAGCTCTTCACGGCATATCTCGGCAGCTGGCGCGATGCAGATGACGAAGATAAGGGCGAAAGCTTCTATACTTTTGGATACATTGACGAAAAAATTGTCAAGAAGTCTGGCGAGGAGATCTACTGGACTCCTGTTGATAATTCGCAGGGCTTCTGGATGTTCGACTCTCCCTCTGCGACTGTGAACGGCAGGGTTGTCCAGCGGACGGGAAACACGGCCATTGCTGACACTGGGACTACACTCGCTCTGGTCTCTGATGAAACGTGCAGGGTCATCTATGACGCTATCCCAGGCGCGACCTATGACTACTTTAACCAGGGATACGTGTATCCCGCTGACACAACGGAGGATCAACTCCCCACCGTCACCCTCGCCGTTGGTGGCAAGCAGTTTGCGATCCAGAAAGAGGATCTCGGCTTTGCTGATGCCGGGAATGGGATGATATATGGCGGAATCCAGTCTCGTGGGACGATGCCGTTCGATATCCTCGGGGATACCTTCCTGAAGGGGATGTATGCTGTAAGTTTGCCCATATTGACTGCTTTGTGGTTCCACGGAGGGTTTTGAGTATGAAATGGTTGCTAACGGAAAGGTAGATCTTTGACCAGGGAAACAAGCGCTTTGGGGCCGTGAAGAGGATTGATACTACTACGAACTTGGCAGTCCCGAGATCCTAAATGAGCTGAGTTGGTTGTGATGATCCGACGACTTTTGACGGGAAATTGTAATGGCTACCAGTTTGATGCTTTTCAGGCCAGGCTTTTGTACAATGAGAAGGTAACATGATTGGACTTTTATGCTGCTCCTGTTGGTGAATGTGAGACCTATGGATGCCATTCCAATGTTTATGTGGTACCTGTGTCGCTTAAAAGTCCGGAGGGGAGGGGTCTCCATAGTTAGAAATTGATACCTGTAAATTAATGACAATCCAAAATATCTACTTAGATCAATTTATGAGCAATGTAATTATCAAAATTCTGTTTATTTATCTACAATGACAATAAACACCCATCGCAAGCGATCCGGTCCAGGGGCAATTGCTGATGGTAAGCGATAACGGGAACTAATTGCTAGTGTCAATCATCAACTAAATCGCAGCCGAGGCAGACCGCAGATATCCCCACCCTTCAAAATTGACGGCTTTTGGCGGTAGCAGCACGTGTCAGGCTGTCTTGGATCTCAGGGCAAGGTTAAAGAACAGCCTCTTTCAAACTTTTCAAACGTATTAGACCTCCTTGCTATCATCATGTCGTTTAATATCTCCGCCTCAATCCCGGTTCTTCCTCCGTCCGCGGCCGTGTACCTCCTCTTGGTTGCGCTCCCTGTGCTGGTAATCTCCGAAACCACATCCTCCCTCGCTGGCCATGCAGTTTTCAAGATTGTCTGTTCCACGGCCTTTGCTAGTGGGCCTCTCTTATTAAAAGAATGGTCGCCCTACAACACTCTCATAATATATGGTCTCCTTCTATCTTTCATCGGCGACATATGTTTAATTCCCTCTGGAAATGAATACTACGACTCCAGCTCCAAATCGGTAGAGGCCACCAAGGCCGCCAGGAAAGGCAATACCTCGCGTGATGCACCAAAAGACGTAGAAATATCTACTTCCTTCAAACTTGGCATCCTTGCATTTGCAGGCGCGCATATAGCCTATATCCTTGCCTTCCTTCGCAATGCCAACGAAGTTTCTCAGCCGACGCTGGTAATCACATTCGTGGCATCAATGGCGGCGGGGAAATGGCTCGGTGCCATCTATCCAGGGCCGACATCCACGAAATCGAGCAACGTTCTCAACCTCTCCATTGCTGGCGAAATGCGGCCCCTGGTTTCTGTGTATGCAACTATCATCTGCTCGATGCTGGCAGTGGCGGCCGCTACCACCGCCCCAGCTTCCTCCAACTGGCCGCGCCAACGGCTTCTAGGAGCCATTATGTTTGTCCTCAGCGATCTCTTCGTTGCGGCGGACGCGTTTGGAGACTCGGGCGTAGCAAGTGGCGTCAAGAAGGCGACCATCAGACGGAATTCCGTCATAAAGATTGCTGTGGGATGGGGTCTTTATTTTTGGGCACAGATGATTTTGGCTGGGACGCTTTACGTATAAGTCAAGAGGCTTCCACAGCACTTCTGAGAGCTTTGCTATCTTTCTTGATTTGACCACAATATGCTATGAAGCCGGAATACTATGGTTGGCGTTATACCATCGAGTCAGTGGTGGTCCCTGTTACCTTCTCATAGTTGTTTTCCGCAGCGGCTCTCATCTGGGCTCGCGGCGCCCTCCTTCCAGTCATAAGCTCAAACTGTGCAAATCCTTGCGCTGGTATAAACTCCAAACCATCGACCATAACCCAAGCTCGCCCTGTCTTCTGACGAAAGCGTCGTATCTGCTGTACGAGAGGCGTATTCAGTGGCTTATATGCCAACTATCAAATGTATCTGTTAGCATCTAGTTTACTGAATAGAAACGGGCTTTGAAGGGCCTCGGAAGATGAATTATAGGGGTAACATACCTCAAGTGCCACTCCTCCTGACGGGCTCCCTAGCCACTGTTCTGGAACCTCAAAATCTGCTGGGCTATGGATCTCTACCTCGTGGGCAGGCACACAGGAAACCAAGAAAGTAGGCTGCCGGTACTCGGCTGGCCAAGGCTCGTTTCTTGTTCGCAAAACAGTAACCACTCTTCCATTCGCTGATAAGGCTCCAGCCCACGAATTGAAATGATCTGCGACCGTTTCCGCATTCTTGAGCGTTCGATTGTAAATAAATATATTCCGACATCCTAGCAGGATCATAGCATATATTGAAGCTCTTGCCATCCCTCCTGCACCTATAACAAGTCCGGTTGTCTGCGACGGTTGCACAACGTTTCTTGGAGTGGCGTTCCGCCGAAGACATGCTAATATCCCTAGAAAATCAGTGTTATCGGCAAACCAAGCACACACAGGTCCAGCATGACCCCGTCTGTTGGCTTGATTGAGTAAGAAGTCCGCGGACCCATCTGGAAGAGCCCGCAAAGGTGTGATTGTATTGGAGGCACCTATTGCTTTTGCGTGACGGCTGTGTGCTACACAGCGTGACATGATTTCGACTTTGAAAGGTTGGCTAATCCCAGCACCTCCAAAATGGGGGTCCTGTGATAATGCAGCTAGCTCGTCGAGTGATGAACCAGTATACCTATAGTACTGTCCTTTCATCCCAAGGTGTGCATATGCGGTCTCATGCATCATTGGCGACAGGGAGTAGTTGACATGGCGGCCGAAAGTGACAAATTTCAGGCCATCGAGTACGCCCGTTTCATATAGATTCTCCATTGCTTCCTGTGCGGTGATCAAAAAGTTCTCCGGTTGGCTGTCTTTTTGTCTGATCGCAGGGTGAGTAACAGGGCTAAATATCGTGTTTGCAATCACAGAGGCCTTCCCCAAAGGCCCAAGATTGTATGCAATGAGTTTCGGTTGGCGAGTCGACATTGCGGCAACTCTACTCGCAAAAGCTCGCACGTCCGTATTATCCTCGATTGTAAGCGCCGTTCGTAATAATCGGATTATATGGCAATCAAATTGCTTCGCTCTTTCAAATTTTGAGATCCACATTTGATCCTGCCAACTGACTGCCTTCTTGTCGATGAATTGTCCGATAATCTTCGTTTCCCCTCGAACATGCACGATCTCCCTAATCGTCCTATCCTCCAACCACAGTGGTATGACAAGATATTCAACTCCAAGACGTATGGCATGATAAAGTAGCGATACAATAGCGCTAACATCGTTTGACAAAACTTCGTCGATGTGGAAGATAATGGGAATCCCAAGAGTTCTCCTAATCCTAGCAACTTCCTTGCTAACTATAGTCATAATATTAGGGGTTAGCATGTCGACTTGAAGCTCTATAGCATCGCCGCCAGAGTCCAGCTGGGGTAAGTCGATCGCTCCGTTGGTAAGGTCAGATAAACTGAGAGGAATCGCATAGGTGTACGGTCTGTTCTCCGGTGGCAATGCATCAACGGAGAATGGACTCTCATATGCGGATTGCTTTGCACCAAGGCCGGTAATTTTATCAAGAAATCGCGAGAAATCTTGCTTGGCGTCCTTTAATGCAAATGAATAATTGGGAATCCGTCGATCTTGTGATATCTCCTCTACATGGCACTCGCAGTTTGAGTCCTGTAAGTTGTAGTATTCAAAATTAGAACACGACTGATGAGATTTATCAGCCTGCTCCAAACGGGCAGCCTCCGAATCTTTCAAGTTGAGGAGAAGGCGTATCCGAGCTGGGTTGCGGAGTATGTGGATAACAGGATGCGTCTCTGCATAATGTCTCAGCGTGTTTTGGGACTCTCTTGCGAGACTAGACATTCCGCATTCTATGATGCTGCCCGTTTCGTTGTCCTCGAGCATCCTTTGTAAGACTTCCACATTTTGCCGCCCAAACTCTTTACTACCATATTTCGAGAGGTAGTCTTTTCTAGATAGGCCAGTGACTTGTTGGAAGTACTGGTCCTCAGTTACCAGTCTTCGTCCAAGATGGGTGGCTCCGATAAATGCGAGTGAGCGTTTGCCAGATCCTCGCGATCCAACGAGGACGATCGTAGCATTATAGTCAAAATGGCGAGTAGTTTGGTGGAACTTAAGCGCTTCCTCTACTGCCAGTGTGTTGTTTGATTTGCTTCCATGCCGGGGCCAACTCGGCTTCTGAGGCCGGACAACAGACATACCGACTGTCTGATATAATATTAATAGATCCAAGCAATAATGCTACCTTCGGTCTATCGAGATCTCAGCACGTTCTGGCGCTGTGAGGTGAAACATCAAATCGTCGCATTGCGTCGTCGCCGCTATCTGAGGGCGCCTTTCGCATAAATAGTGCTCTTCCAAACTTCGCCGAATGATCGGTGTCGTTTAAATTAATTGCGCAGAGTGAATAGCATCCTGCCTTATATTTGAACTTAAAGTTTCTACTTCCAAAGAATCATGGTCGTCACAAATCTACTGATGCCACCGAGTGATGTTGGATAAACTGGATGATTAGTCATCTCAGTGGTGGTGGGTAATGCATTTGCCGGGTTCTCCGCATTGCCATCTTCACGGACCAACATCAAACGACGACGTGCCTGGATAACGATATTCACATCGCCGAACCCTTGAAAATATCAGCTAACAGCCTGGATCCCAATTGAGAAATTAAACAATATCCTCATACGAAATTAACTTCCAAGCAAGCACCAACATGCGCTGATAATCCCAGTCGGTTCAATACGCTGCATCCGTGCACCACAAGAGCGCTGCCGAGATTATATCGTTGGAGGAATACCGGCAAACGCAGGCAGGCTACAAAGGTGGCAAATTGGCAGGAACGAAATACAGTTACTGAATGCTCTGTCCATGGGGCTTCATTAGGAGCTTCTTGCTCTGCGACAATCCACGCTGGGGGTATTTAGGGTTGCGCTGAACTCAGATGCGATGTCAAAACTCCACGGGCAAGTATGAGCAAAGCCGTGGAAGATGTAACGGAAGTTGCAGGGCTTCATACCGTGGCCTCGCATGAGCCAGAGGCTCGAGAGGGCCAGTCTGGTATTTCGAAGCCTCCTAAGAAACGAGTCTCCCAAGCCTGTGGTCGCTGCAGAAGTCGCAAGGACAAATGCGACGGAAAGAAACCGACATGTTCGGCTTGTGCTGACGTTGATGAGACCTGCGTTTATGACTCGGCCACTAAAAAACGCGGGCTGCCTGAAGGGTATGTCCGTGGCCTTGAGAAGCTTTGGGGCATTTCGTTGCGCAAAGCTGATGGCCTCGAGGCTACCATATTAAAGATTATTGAGACGGGTGATACAGATCCTCACTCTTTAGCCAAGATATGGAACGACAAAGAAGGGAATGAAACCCTAGTTGAAACTTGGAGGCGGAGTAAAGTTTATCAGGAGCTTGATAGGTTGCTCCCTCTACTCGATCTTTCCGACGATAAACCAGGGAAAAGAAAGCGAACAGATCCAACTCCAGGCCGACGGCCAGAGGAAGATCCAAACCCACCCTCTTCTATTCAAGCTCATATTGGACAAGAGCAAAATCTTTCACCGGCGTCTACACTAGGCCACCCAAACGATGCCTTCGCAACGACCCAGGAAAATTTTGGTCTTAAAAGTTCTGCCATTCCACGAGAAATGACCATACAAAGCGCTCTTCCATTGCCCGAGAGGACATGGAATCTCATTGACGTATATTTTTCATATACTCATTGTTGGTTTCCAATTATAGAAAAGCATGAGCTATTAAGACTCTCATATCAGTACTCACGAAGCGAATCGGCATCTTCACCCCACAAGTCTGGGGATTTGGCAGTGCTTTGGGCAGTATTAGCGTATGCGGATCACCAAATCAGAGCGATAAAACCTTATACAACGGCCAACGGCCTAGATGGCGATTGGACGGTGGGAAGGCTATACGAAGAATCCAAAGCACATATCCCACCAGAAGAGGGGGATTTTGAGTTGGGTCACGTTCAAGCCCTATTAATACTCACGCTTCTGAACATAGGACAGGGGCGCTGGAGCGGCGCTTGGATATTAATTGGCAAGGCCGTCCGCATTGGTATTGAGCTCGGCTTTAGCCATGCTACAGACAAGAAATGTCTCAATGCACACGTTTTTCTGGGCTGCTTTGTTCTTGACACTTTGGTAGCATTACACCTCGATCGGACCCCACAGCTCCGCGTGTCAGATATCAGACAAATCGGCACCATTGACGAAGACGGATTAGATGAGTGGAATCCGTGGATGGATTGTCTTTCTCTAGAGCGTAATTCTACAGATGGCCGTCGCGGTCCCGCCGCTACTCTGAGCACATTCAATTGCCTTATTCGTCTCACGGCAATTCTCAACAACATCACCCACGATGAGTCTACTGGGACTATAAGGGTCCATAAGTGTCAAGAACTGATGGATGAATTGGGATCTTGTGGCGAAATGAATCCCATCCAATCCATGCCAGCGTCTAACACTAGCGATGGGACGAGGCCACCTTTACTGCCTCATCAATACCACCTTCACATTGCGCATCTCAGCACAGTAACAGCGGTCTACGCTTATTTGGATGCTGCGGACAATGGAGGACAAGCTTCTAGTGGTACACACCATCGCGTATTAGCTGCCTCCGCTTACAAAACAATGTGGCTTATTGTTCGCCACTCAGAAGCCTTCGGACTATCGATAGTTCCACCAACTTTCGCTTGTTTTATAAAGGTGATTTTGCGAGGCTTTGACAAAATCCCACAAAGTGCTCTCGACGAGCAAAATGTTACTTCCGCCGAATGGCAAGAAAAGATGTTTCATTCGCTCTCCGCAATGTCTACAGTGTGGCCAGCGTTTACACTACTTCAGACCATATTAAAACCCAATATTACATCTACACCAAACCCACCACAGCCTATACCACCAACCCAGCCATCAATAGATAGGCACATTACATCCCGAGACCTAATAATTACGCAATTGGTTGCCCATCCCGTTGTGTCCGACAACCTCTCGAGTTCCAATCTTGATATCAGGGACAGCTTAAATGGAGTTAATTTTAACAGAGCCCTTTCCAACAACGTTCCACAAAGCAGAGCTCCTCCGTCTGTAACCTCTACAGATGGCCGCTCTTCGTCTTGGAAGGAACCGAGTGCCTCTTGGAATCAATTGCCCAGCCAGCCCTACGATAAAGTTCTCAACGATGCTAGCTCCGTTGGCACATTCACTTCACATATTGACGGCGACTCAACCTTCAATGAGTTTGCAGCCCTCGATGCTATGGAATGGTAAGTTTTATATCTTTTCTTTTTGTCGCATAGGGATAAACTAATTTAGTCTTATTAGGAATAACAATTGGGACCAAGGTTTGCTCAATTTGGGTTTCACTGAGACAGAAATGATGCGCCAGGACTTCAATAGCTTCTGTCAAGTGCCAGAACCGACGTCGAACGACCTTGTTCAGCAACTACTGGCAGATGCTGAGGTACCGCATCCTCTCCTGGGTAGTATACACGGAATATCAGATCCAAACGTGTTGGAGGCATCCCAAACGTTACGATCAATGTTCAAGCGCTGGTGAATTATCACATGAACCATACGGATGGCAGCGCGACCTTGTATTATTATAACGAATACTGTAAGCCACGAAACGCCTCGCTGTTACTCCTACCAGCTGAGGAACTTGTTCTATATATAATCTTCGTATATACATATATACATGCCGGAGCTTACAAGCAAACGACGCCGTTCACCTCTTCAGGTGGCTTACGCAAAACTCGAGTGCAGCCACGTATCCATAAGTACCCAGGCCGCAAATCACAGCAACCGCCTTATCTGCCAGGAAGCTCTTGTGTCTGAATTCCTCCCGGGCGTGCACATTTGTAACGTGGATCTCCACAAATGGAATATTCACACCTGATAATGCATCTCTCAGCGCAACGCTGGTATGCGTGAATGCACCTGCATTGATGATAATTGCATCGACCTTGTCGACTCTGGCTTGGTGGATGCGGTCTATGAGCAATCCTTCGTGGTTTGATTGGAAGCACGAGATGGAGACTTGTTTTGAGGTTGTGGAGAGGCTCGTGCAATGGGCTTCAAGCCTAGATTCTACATCGGCAAGAGTTTCGCTGCCGTAGAGGTGAGGCTCCCGGGTTCCAAGGAGGTTGAGGTTGGGACCATTTATGAGGAGGATGGATTGAGCCATCGTGAAAATGACGAGGGTAGATTAAATCAAGCTCTCTTGGAAGATTAGAAAGTAAGATAATGATTGTTTTAAGCCATTGAGATGCCATACTCCGCCAATGTGCCACTGAACCCCACGCCACACCAAAGGGTGACGGTACTCCGTGCCGGCTAAAAATTCACCCGGCTCATTGACCTCGACCCCCCCCCCACCAAAGCTCACGTGCAATCCCCTCCTACCCAAAGCCTCTCTGTCCAAAGCTTACCCGTACAATCTACCTTGCTATTCATTTCTTTTCATGATATTCCAAATCCAGCCACGTCGATTGAACATGTCACATGGGTCCAATGGTACCAAGGCGGAAGCGCCAGGAGCGCTAGGGGAAGCCCAGCTGCTTGAAATCTACGACTTTGCACTTGATCTTGGGCGGCGTGCGGGGAAGATCCTACTCGACGGCGTTGACCAAAGATGCGGGGATGAGGAGGGGAGAGGCCAGAATGAGGTGGATAAGATGAATGCGGTGGATATTGTAACACAGACTGATCTTGGTTTGTGACTCCGTTGTATATTTTGTGTCCACCAACCTGTAAAGCGGCAATTGAGAAATCATAGATTGCTAATGATGAGTGTTATTTCTAGACGTCGAGGCTTTTGTTAAGAATGAGATAACTGCGAGGTATCCGAGTCACAAGTAAGGCATGTCATCTTCTACCCACTTATCATAGCTAATACCTTGCAGATTCATCGGCGAGGAAACATATAGCACGGGCAACTCGAAGGAATACCTCGTCACCGACTCACCAACATGGGTTGTTGACCCCCTCGATGGAACGGTGAATTACACTCACCTATTCCCGATGTTCTGTGTGTCTATCGCCTTCTGCGTATCAGGCGTTCCAGTTATCGGTATAATCTACGCCCCCATACTGGATGTAACATACTCTGCTCTCACCGGGCACGGAGCCTGGCTCAACGATTCCACTCCCTCGTCGCCAGCACCCAGTCATAAAAGAAGGCAGCAGTTACCACTGGTGAGGAATCCGATTCCAGTTTTACCAGAGGCTGCACCGAAGGGCTGCGTCTTCAGTTGCGAATGGGGAAAGGATAGAAGAGATGTGAAAGACGGAAATATGTGGAGGAAAGTGGAAAGCTTCTTGACCATGGCAGCAGAGAGCTCTGGCAGGGATGGGAAGGGCGGGATGGTGCATGGCGTTCGCAGCCTGGGCAGGTAAAGTTCACCATTCATGCTGCAGTTGAGTTGGAAGCTAATTGATCATAAGCGCAACTATGGACTTAGCATACGTTGCCACAGGAGCATTCGATATTTGGTGGGAAGGTGGGTGCTGGGAATGGTTCAGTTTCTCCATCCGGTTCTAAGACTTGGTTCTAATATTCGCAACAGGGACGTAGCGGCGGGTATCTGCATCTTACGAGAAGCGGGTGGCCTTATTACAACTGCGAATCCTCCAACAGATGTTGAAACAGGGCCCATTGAAGAAGTACGACTGGGGAGCAGATTGTATTTAGCTATCAGGTATGCTCACTCCGCACAGTGTGCTTTCGTAATTATTAACTATTCAACAGGGCCGCCGGAGACAGTGCCACCGAGACGGGACGACAGGCGCAGGAACGTGTAGTGAGGGAGACATGGAAGAGAGTGCATAACTTAGACTATACTCGCCCAGGAGCCTAAACATGAGCAATCTAATAGAAACGACAATATCCATCGTAAATATAACTGACTTAATTGATATATACCCCAGTCTAATGCTTGCTAAATGTATGATCGTACTTTCGTAACATATAATAATACTAATGGCCTTGCCTTTCCGCCAACACAGCGTGTATCATACTCTTCACTTTCTCCACCGGCATGTCTTCCAACTGCTTTCCCGTCCAATATTTCGCTTGCTCGAAGCCTTGCCAAACCATCGCCTCTGTTCCTGGGACCACCTGCCACTTCGACTCTGTCGCAATTCGGCTCACAGCAGTATTTGATGATGGATGGTAGCACATTTCGAGTAGCACGCCACTATCCCCGTCCATCATAGCCTTTATCATTTCTCGCACTTCTTTCTCCGCATCTGTTTGGGGCGGAAAGTCCGGAATTGCCGATACGATGACGGCAGGATTAGCAAGTGATTGCGCATGAGCAGCAGAAGTGACTGGCACTAGATTCTCCCCGAAGCCAGCCGCTTTGCATTCCGCAATAACAGTGGCAACCTCATCCCCATCACGATTGATGAAATATACCGGCTTGCACTCCAGCCAATGCACTAGTGCGTAGACAGCAGCGCGACTTGTTCCTCCTCCTCCAATTATACATGCCGGGCGGCCTTTCAGCGCGGTATATTGTTCTTCCGAGATGTTCTGTCGGATACCTTCGCGGATTCCGATGCAGTCGGTGTTTGTTCCAACTAGGAGTCTTCTTCCTTCACTTGTCTCTTCTAGAAATACGGTGTTGATAGCACCAATCGCAGCTCCCTCGGGGGTGAGTTTATCAAGATATGGAATGATAGCGACTTTGTGTGGCATGGTGACGGAGGAGCCAATGAATTTTGGATCCTGCATGACTTTGAGGAAGGGCGGAATAGAGAGGGATTCGTGGAAAAGTTGGGACCATTTCAAAGAGAAGGAGTCGTATATCGCTTGGTGGAAGAGAGGAGATAGAGAGTGGGAGATGGGATGTCCAAAGAGGTATGCGACCCGGTCAAGGTGGTCGGTGTTATGACGAGGCTCATCGTCGGTGATGTGGTCAGTGGTCAAACCAATCGTCGTTGGAGGTTGGGCCAGTGTTGAAGTCATCGTCGAAGAGGAAACAGTAGCCATTGTGGTATTATGCCGTAGTTTGTACGAAGGAAGAGTGGAGGGGAGCCTGCCCAGAATATATCAAACGCTTAAAGGCAAGTAGTTACAACCACCGGGGAGCTCATGGCGGGGCTTTCTTCGTCGGGTTTATCAAAGGGATCAGGATTGATGCGGTATGGAGACACGATGATCAGCGTTCCCCGTGTATCCGCAGCAGTGGATAATTATTTCAAGTTGATTATACCAGCGACAGATATGGTCAAAATTTTGGCCTGAGGTTTCGGATTGCGTGGTGTTCGTGTGGGGAGGCAAAGTTAGTTCTTTGCCGGCGGCAAATGATTCAGCCCTTACGCTAGTGCCACCGACTCCACGGTTCGGCTGAACCGTGGAGATTGTGGGGAAACCAGCGCTTTCCCCACATGTTTGCTGTACATGGCAAGAAAATTGCAGATCCATAGTGAAGAAACTGTAGGCAAATGAAGTTTCTCCGTGGTAATCGTCCCGTTTGTATAATGTCAAGGAGCGTTTGCGGGGACGGAACTGGGGAACCCTTGCTGCAGCTTCCCCTCTCTCCACATCTATAAGACTTCCTTCTTAGCCACTGAAATGTTTTGGATTTGACTCTTCTTCCCTCCTTGTTACCAACATATTCCTTTCCGTAGAGAGTCGGAATCTCTTGCTACAACCGATCGCTGCAGGGTCAGCATACACCACTCACAATGGGAATCCTCACTCTCCGCGAGGACAGGCCAACGCCTTCGGCCGTCTACAACTGGCGAGTCTACTTCTGTGCGACAGTTGCGGCCTTTTGTGCTGGTGCGCTTCCCTGATTGACTCTCTCGAACTACATGGATGGCTAACAAACACTCAGTTATGATCGGATATGATTCGGCTTTCATCGGTGGCACAATCGCACTCCCATCCTTCAAGGAAGAGTTCAACTGGAAACAGTACAGCAAGAGCCAGTCTGACACTGTGTCAGCCAACATAGTCTCTACGTATCAAGCTGGTGCATTCTTCGGGGCTTTCGGAGCGTATGTCGTCGGCCACTACTGGGGCCGCAAAATTGGACTTCAAGTTTTCGGTGCGATCTTCATCCTTGGCTGTGGTTTGATGCTGGGTGCCAACGGCACCCGCGGACTTGGTCTGATATACGCTGGGAGAGCCTTAGCTGGAGTCGGCGTTGGAGGCGCTTCCAACTTGACCCCTATTTACATCTCGGAATTGTCGCCACCAGCCATCAGAGGTCGATTGGTCGGCCTCTACGAACTCGGATGGCAAGTCGGCGGACTTGTTGGCTTCTGGATAAACTATGGAGTCCTCAACACTATGCCCGCCAGCCGTGAACAATGGATTGTTCCATTTGCGATCCAGCTTGTCCCAGCCGGCATCATGTTCTTTGGCCTATTTTTCATAAAAGAGTCACCACGGTGGCTCCTCGGCCGTGGCCAACGCGAACGCGCTCTTCGCAATCTATGCTGGATACGCAATCTGGATTCCAAGGATATATACATCATCGAAGAAGTTGCCGCAATGGATACTGCGTTGGACCACCAGACGGCAAACGTTGGCATCGGCTTCTGGCAGCCGTTCAAGGCCCTTGGTCGCGACAGGAAGGTCCAGTATCGCTTCTTTTTAGGGACGGCCTTATTTTTTTGGCAGAATGCCTCAGGCATCAATGCCATCAACTACTATTCTCCGATTATTTTCCGGAGTATAGGAATTGTTGGGACAAATACGGGCCTTTTCACCACTGGCATCTTTGGCGTCATCAAGACAATTTTCACCTTACTATGGCTATTTTTCCTTATCGATAAGATGGGCCGCCGCGATCTCCTAATGTATGGAGCCCTCGGGGGCTCCCTTTGTCTGTGGTATGTGGGAGCTTATATCGCTGTGGCCGATCCGGCGAACCATCCAACCCCTCAGTTAAGCAGCGGCGGCATCAGTGCCATGTTTTTCTTCTACCTTTGGACGGCATTTTATACACCGTCCTGGAATGGTACTCCCTGGGTCTACAACTCTGAGATGTTTCCTCAAGATGTGCGGACTCTCGGTCAGGCTTGTGCAGCTGGTAGTAATTGGGTGCGTATCTAATTTTACCCCCCTGAACAACTATCTGATTCTAACATATGCAGTTCTGGAACTTCATCGTTTCCCGCTTCACCCCTCAAGCATTCACAGCTATGGGTTATGGATTCTATTTCTTCTTTGCCTCACTTATGTTTTTCAGTGTTGTTTTCGTTTGGTTCCTTCT
Organism: Pseudogymnoascus sp. WSF 3629; assembly: GCA_001662585.1. Taxonomy (NCBI): domain Eukaryota; kingdom Fungi; phylum Ascomycota; class Leotiomycetes; order Thelebolales; family Thelebolaceae; genus Pseudogymnoascus; species Pseudogymnoascus sp. WSF 3629. The sequence continues at coordinate 96,740 of KV454590.1, forward strand.
CCCAGAGACCAAGGGTGTCCCACTCGAATCCATGGACCGCCTATTCAGCAAGGACTTGAAATCTAGAAACGCTCATAAGGTCGTTATGGCAGAACTTGCAAACGACGTTGAGCAATTTCGTCACAATTTGGAGGGGAGCAACATCGACATCATGAAGGATAAGGGCATTACGCATGTTGAGGAAGTTTAGTGCTACTCGTTAGCCGCCAACTGCCAAAGCCGCACTATTTCACAATATTGGGTTCCTTCACGGCTGGGCCGAGGCAGGTTTTTGCCTGCAGTCGTTTGTATCATTTGTTTCTGCGAGGTGGCGAAGGCAGGGGGTGCCGTGTAGTGGAGTTTCTGAACAGTTATTGCGTTTACGGTTGGGATGTTAACTATAATGTGCAAGATACCCCCAGGAGTACCAACTGCAGCCATTGGGCCCTGGTGTACAGGAAGGAAATAGGCCGCTAGTTCTTTTATTTAATTGGTATAGAAATGCCAGTGTTTAAATCTGCCATTTGCTGCTGCCGGAGTGAATTCTAACGACAGTGAATTATCGAACAGAGTGGATTCGCCAGCAAAGAATTTTCGCAGGAGAACCACACTCACCAGCCCCTGTATGCCGATGCCGCGACAGACAACAATACTTCTCTCGAAGATGGATTATATCATATGGCCTAGTCTAAATGCGTTTCTACGGCCCTTGCTCGATGAATAGCGTAGGTATATAGCCCACTCAAAAACCTGGGGACAGCTTTCACCTAAGTTGCCTGAAGCTCATGTTCGTTATTGCAATACTGAGGTCATAGCTGCCGGCCATGGAGACCAAGTGGGCATGGAATCTGCGTGGTGGAGCAGTAATAGAGTGGTAATGGTTTAGGGATCCTGTCTTAGCGCAGTTTGGCGGGTAAGAACTCTTCGTGAGGGATAAGTATTTTGCCGCCGTCGGACCCTTGCTCATCAGCCTCAATCAATTCAATTCGGAAAGTACGAACGTCATATCATGACTCCGGGGTCAACATATTGCCATAGCAAGTGGCAAGCGGATGAGAGTTCTCTAATTGTTAGCAATTGTCAGCAAGAAAGCGGGGGATACGAAATGAAAGAGTTCTGCCGCAACTTGGGCAGTGGGATATATAGCCTGTGGTGGGGAAGCAAATACAAGAAGATTTCTTGTTCTGGTTTCCAATTATCATATTTTACAACCCATCAAATTGTACTGTCCTTGGCAGTGAAGACTTGCTACGCTGTATTTAAAATCCAATATCAAATAAGACACCTTTTATCATTACATTTCAACCCTCACATTCGATTTATAATTTCTCACTTCACGTCTGTTTCGACATACATATATATCTTTACATCGCACTAGAGCTTCAGTTATTCTCTACATATCGTCATAATATACAAAATGAAACAACCCTCCGAATCACACAGTCCCGTGAGCAGTTTCAACGCCTCCCACATCCCCGATGCATCTCGCACTTCTGCTCCCTCGATGAAATCCAGCATAGCGACCCTCTCCTTAGGACGTGCTTGGGTGCACAACCTCGACAAGAAGATTGAACGAGCCGCAGCCAACAATTTTGACGGCATCGAGCTCTTTTACGAAGACCTCGAATATCTCGCCAAGTCCCTCCCAGGCGGTGCAACGCCCGCCAATCGCCTCCAAGCTGCACAACAGATCCGCTCCATATGTGATGATAACTACCTCTCTATCATTTGCATGCAGCCATTCATGCACTATGAGGGTCTACTCGACCGTGCTCGGCACGCAGAGCGTATCGAGGAATTCAAGTTCTGGCTTCAGCTGTGCAAAATCCTCGGCACAGATCTTATTGGGATGCCATCGAACTTCTTGACTGAAGGTGTGACGGACGATTGGGATTTGTTGATCGCTGATATGAGAGAAGTTGCGGATCTAGCGGCGCAGGAGGGCGTGCGCATCGCATATGAGGCTCTCTGCTGGGGCGTGTTTGTGGATACATGGGAGCGTAGTTATGAACTCATCACTGCTGTTGACAGAGCAAATTTTGGGATTTGCTTGGATACATTCCAGATCTGTGGACGTGAGTTTGCGGATCCGGCAGCAGATGATGGCTGCATGCCGGATGCAGAGGAGGCGCTGAGGAATAGCTTGAAAAGGCTGAAGGAGACGGTGGACGTGAGTAAAGTATTTTTTGTTCAGGTAGCGGATGCGGAGAAAATGAGAGAGCCTTTGCGGGAGGAGCATGTATTTCATGTAAAGGGGCAGCCGTCAAGGATGAGTTGGAGTCGGAATGCGAGGTTATTTCCTGGAGAGATGTCAAAGGGCGCGTATTTGCCGGTATTGGACGTGTTAAGAACACTCATAGGGGAGAATGGGTTAGGATATAGTGGCTGGGTTAGCTTCGAAATTTTCTCGAGATCTCTAGCAGATCCAGCTTCGAAAGTGGTGGAGGACCATGCGAAGAGGGGGATGCAAAGCTGGAACTGGATGGAGAAAGAATTGGGTTGGAGGCGAGATACTGGAATCAGGCAATGAGATTGGTGGGAACTGGGAAGTAAAGCTTGCTCGTGCCACTTGAAGTCCAATATTGTTTTCCATCTCTTCTACCATTCGTGTTTTCACGACGGCAAACACTGTTAACACCTAGGTAGTTTATAATAAATACGAATAAATTAAAGACTTCTAATATATTAGAGCTTTTCAGCCCGCTAGTTACTCAAAAATTAAGACAAAAGAGAAGAAATTCTTTAGCTTTTAATTGCGCCTATTAATTCCTAGGTGTACACAGTTGTCGCTTCAGGCGCGCATGTGGCATAAGTGCAGGGGTAGTCCACCTATAATTCTACCCATGTTGACTCACAGAACCCACCAACAGCATCAACACAACAACATATCACCATGGAACCTCCACACATCCTCGATCTCCCCGGAGACATCCTGTACAAAATATTCACCCACCTCCAGTGCCAGAAGATACACCGAGGCTTATTCGATGAGTCCATATATGATGACGACCTCCAAACCGTCAAGACCAAACTCCAAACCATCAAGACCGCAAGGCTTGTGTGCCGCCTCTTCAACCTTTTTGCATCACCACTTCTATGCCCTACTCTTCGAGTACGACTTGATCATGCCTCCCTTGACTTTGTAGATAAAGTTTCCGAGAGCCCTCACATTGCTGATGGCGTTTACAACATTGAGATCGTTGTAGATTACTGCCCAAGAGAACTTGCCACAGATCTGTTGCGGTTTGGGAAGTTTCGAGTCGGGGAACTAGTACAGCGCATTCGTGAATGTTGTGCATATACTATGTGGGAAATAGAAGTCAACGGTGAGGGCCATGAGGAAAACCCCGACTATCCACACGAGGACTACCAGCAGACAATCGAGTACTGTGGAAAGATGCGTTCAGCATGGCTTGAGTATGTCAAAACTGCAGACAAGGGGGCTATGGATGCTATAAATCTTGAATTTCTACATCTTTTTGTCCAAGGCCACCAAGAATATATCCAAAGGCACGAGGAGTAATTTCAACTAATTACCGATGGTTCCTTTGTCGAGAGGCTTGCATCAGCAATGTCCCGAATGGCGCACTGCAGCTCCATCCACTTTGTTGACGACGTAGATTGTTATTCTATGCCAGAGAACGTCAGTCCACTTGCTTTTCGAGACGACGCACGGGAGCTCGCTCGATTCATGACATCGCCGCTATCGTGGGGTTATATTAACCACCTACCTGGAGGAGCTGAAATCTTGCCAGCGAAGTTACTCTGGGAGTTGCCAATTGTCCTCCATAAAGCCGGGTTAACACTACGAGCGATGCTCATTCGCACCTTTCCTCATCCGAACTGCTGCCCTGTGAGCTATCCTATATCATGGACCAACCTCTATGATGCATGTCAACATCTCAGGGTATTTAGCTTAGAGCAAATAAACTTGAACAGTTCAAGTAAGCCATTTGATCCAACCTCCGGAAGAAAACAGGCTCTTATTGAGCAGTATATTGGGGCGGTACTCTCCAGTGAAGTTCTAGAAGTCATAAATCTCCATTTCCGCGACTCCACCGGTACCGGGGTCTCTTACCGCGTCGCCTTACTCCCTAAAGCAATCAACTGGCCACGCATTAGAAAACTCACTATCTCACACATCGCGTTATCCCAGGAGGAGCTCGAGATTTTCTGCAGTGGGCTAGGCTATATGCTTGAAGATCTCTATTTATACAAAATAGACTTGCGAAGCGGGAACTGGGCAGGTGCCCTAGACATGTTACGTGAAAGGGTCCCAAAGAATCTCCAGAGAATGAGACCTCCATATATTGCTGAGCTCACTGGGGGGGGATTTGGGAAAGGAAACGAAAATCTTGTTTATGCGTCTCGGGATTATGTCTTTAGTATCAGGACCAAAAATCCATTGATAGGTACAAGTCACAACGTGTTGTAAGTCATCGGATGACATGTGCCGAAGCATAAAGAGGTTATAGATGGCACAGAGGGCTCAGTTTTCTTCAACATGGGCGATTGCAGGGTAGCGAGGATTATATCATTCAATTATACAAATACATTAAACCAACTAACTCATCGGTGCTCACATAGCCATGCAGCCCCCCAGAAGAAGCATTTGATACCATGAAGTATGATGAGTAACATGCGGATGAGGACCGCTAGATGTTGACGCCTCGTGTAGTATTTGCCCCGTTGAATCTGCTCAGGTCCGAAGACGGAAGTGGAAATTGGCCACATCGACATTCCGGTGTCTCTGCAATAACCATGGGAATGTTACTCTAACACAGCCACTGTGGCGTGGTCCGCCATAATGCGGTTTAAGCCATCCCGCTGGATACACTGATCGAACTGGAAGCTCTTTGCTAATAGTTCTAGCTCGTCAAAGCTCTTGTCCTTGAAAAGCTCCGCAAACTCCATCTGCAGCGAATCACTCAGAAATGTCTGTAGAATTGCGCGATCCAGGTGCTTCTGCGTATTCCATGAAGTCGGATACAGATCTTTCGCCGTTGGTGACACCTTATCAACCCATTCAATCAATGGCTTCATCAGGTTATCCACTTCCTCAGAGGGGTATTTCCCCCATGAGTCGAGCTGGAGCCGCTTCTTCTTCTCAAGGAACGGAGCAATAAGCTTGTTCCAAGGAGAATCCGGAGAGGTGTGGACCATTCCCTGGAGGCCGATATCCTTGTATAGCCAGATGGTCCAAGAAATCTGCGCCTTATCGTAAATCTTCATCTGTTCGCCGAGAAGCTCGTACCGTCCTTGATTGATTTTCTCTGCTTCTGGCTCATACCGCGGGTTGGCGTACACTGGTCCAAACTCGCCATTCCAAATTGCCGTCTTGTTTTCACGGTGGAATTCCGTCTTTCTTGCGTATTGCCTCGCAAGTATTGCCTTCTGCTCGTCTGTGCCAGTAAACGGGCGCCCAGTTGGAAAGCCCATCATACTATAGTCGTGGAGCGCATAGACGCAATTCGGGAGGATTTCGTCAAACCCGCGGAACTCCATTGCGAATGTGTTTCCGTCGAGCCAGAGAATGTGGTCTGGGTCTATTTTCCGGATTTCCTTCTCAATACGCTTGTAGAAGGCTGGGAGGCGAACATGCTGCGGATCACACGGCTCATTGATGGGATTATAACCGGCAATCCAAGGGTTTCCCTTGTAACGCTCCGCAATTTGCTCCCAGAGCCATACGGTGCGATCTTGATGGTCCTTGTAGTCCCAAAATGCCGCGTAGGCAGTAGTGTTGTCAGAGTGCCATCCAGGGTTTTGCCCACCTGGTAGTGTATGCATATCCAGGATTGTATAAATGCCTTGTTTGGTGCACTTTTTCATATGTTAGTATCATTTATATATTGGGAGCGGGCTCACTGACAAGTTCGATGGCTCTGTCGAGGTGCTTGAATCCCTCCTCTTTTAACACTCTGGGGTTCATGTCATCTTCGAAATGGCGGTAGTTGAACGGAATCCGAATACAATTCAGACCCAAGCTAGCAAAATACTTTGCATCACCTTCGGTGAAGAAGGCTTCCAGCCACTTGTCAAAGAAGAAATCGTATTTCTCCTTCCCCAAAACTTGGAGCATTGCTGCACGATGTTGTGATTCGTGGCCAGGATATCCCGTGATGAAATTCTCCATGTTGAGCCATCCGCCCAATCCTGCTCCTCGTAAAATGACTGGCTTGCCATTTTCATCGACCACATTGGTGCCTTTAACTTTTAGAATTCCGGTAGCCATGATTACTGTAACAATTGAATATAGGTTGTGTAGTTAAAGTTGTAAACTATCCGCTATTGTATATGTCACACAGTAGAATTTGTATGGCAGCTGATTCCAGAGCGACCCGTCAGTTTTATAAACACTCCCCTCATACAGAACATTCCCCGCGTTCCCCAACTTACGCACGACTAGACCGGGTAAACTCGAAAGTCCGTCTCTAACGCAGTCTGGTGGGCCCGGTAAAAGGCAGCTTTGCGGCAAGCGCAACTAGTTCCAAGTCGCATTACTAAACGTCCTTGGCGCCAACGACACGAGAGTTGCTTTCTATCTGGCGACTGATGTACCAATGCAACAACTCTGAACTTCAACTTGCAATTAAGACTTGGATTGCGATTTTAATATAAGATGCAATTCTGAGTTGTACTATTACCTATCACTATAACTCATGTCTATAAGAAATAAGTTGTAATAAATATTAGCATACCCCATATTTTATTCCCATGAATCCACAATCATGATAACTTTATAAAGCCGTTCATATTGCCGCCAATCAGCACCTCCTCAGTCCACCAAAATGAGCAGTCCACTCTTCGTTCACATCCTATGATATTGGGTTAGCCATATATCGTCACATCAGATCCAAACCAGAGACGCCAAGGATCAAATGGCCAGCTCTTACCTCAGAAGATACATCTTCGGGAGTCAGACTTGGCTGCCAGAGAGTCTGAGTAGAAGGCATGATTGGCAAGTGCTGCGTAGCTTTAACAACTGTTTTGTTCATGAGCACTAGCGAGCCAACAACCAGAAACATAACTGACTAATTGATCGTGGAAGACAACAGTGCTGGGACATGAGCAAGATTAGGGTTGGGACCGGAAGTACTGCCTATCTACGCTCACACGCCATTGACTGTGGATGTTTGAATGCAAATATCGGCTCTCAGCAAGTCAAAGATGATTTTTGGAGTTGAAGGACATCGGCATATCGCCCCCTCACTTTGTGTGACACCAATCTCTGTAGGACAATGTTATTTAGCGGTTGCATTGTGTAACCATCCTCTGTAACACCAGCTCTAAACGAATCAAAAACCCAGCGGCTGTAGTAGCAATAGATTATTATCTAAGTGTTCATCTACGTTGCCAGAATAGCTGTGCTCCATGATGGTTTTAACAAGCTCTGGAGAAAACCAACATGAGCATAGTAACTAGCACTGGCATCTTCACGAACGATCGTCTTCCCGCGAGCCCTATATCTATAATTTCTGTGGAATCTGTTCCGGGGTACAGTAGCTAAAACTAGGAGAGTGGCTGAAAGGTGGTTCAGCTCCACCATCCGAGCTCCTGGTGGCAAAAGCACCTCTCCTGCCTACACAGGAATCAAAAACTACTACAATGCTTCTAGTAGCTAAAGCTCATGCAGGCCAGAGTCAGTGTCAGTGCCAGGTGGAAGTCAACTCACATTCCTTTCGTGGTAATAAAACGCGATGGGAGATTGGGGATATTCACCATGGTCCACATTTCACGAGCGATCGCCAAGTTGCAACCCCGCACTCTCTCCGACGTAGAAGACAAGATCGACAAGCTTTGGAGAAACTTGAGCCGAAGTCGCTATAAACACCACCCATAGCCGTACACAAGTAGTAACTGAGCTGCAAGAGTTTTGATAAGAGGGTTAGTGTCGCCAGCTAACGACGCGTGCTCAACGATGCTACCTTTTGCGCGACCACAGCCGAGTAGTTTACTCCACAGTTCATCAATCATTGCAACGTTGTTAAAGCACCCCAGTTGAAAGACCCGCAGGATAGAATTTGGAGCTGTTAGTGGCAGGAGATACGGCCTGATATCATGGCCGAGGTCGCTGGGTAACGGATCTCGTCTTATCCAGGTTGAGTCTCTTCGTCTATCGTTCGAGTGGTTGGGATCATAGGCCTGGAGAATTTCAGTTTGAATGAACGCAATCCACCATGTATGACAACGGCCATAGAACGACCACGCTTTATTAATTAATTATACTGCTACTTGTTTTGTAGGAAACGACTGGCTGTACGTATCCATTCCCCTGTGCCAGCACTATCCGTTCATCAGATGAGCATATCGTATCCCCTAAGCCTCTCCATCCATAATCCAGTTTCCATGATCGCTAGCAAAATACCTCCTCTAAACTCCTCGCTATTTCTTGTTTCAAGAATAAAAACCGCCGCCAGTATCCACCATGCGCTGTCGCCCTAAAATCAGGCGGATCAAAGAAATGCATCGCGCCGTCCCGTTTGCACGGGCCCACAATCTATAAAGATATATACAGATCTCTCTCCTTTGATAAACACCCGACTCGGATCTCCCCCTTTGATACCCTTCCGGGGAGTTTCGCGCGAGCCGACACATTACTCGCTCATCTGATCCAATACTTCTTGGTCAATCATCGCTGTAAAGTAAGTTTAGCTTTGGTCCACTGTATCGAGGAACATGGGCCTAGCTCCGACTTCTCTTGCGCCGCCAATAAGGAATGTTTGGAGGAAAAACCCCTCTAAGAAAATAGGAAAATACTCACATATATCTTCATTTGCCTCAGCCTCCTCCAAAACACTCACGACCCTGCTCACAAGCTCTACTCCAACAATCGCCCCATCAGCATTCGCTTCCGCCCTCCCAATCCCATTCTGCATTGCACCAGCACTGGCTCCACCTTCGCTCATCCTCAGCACAATAACTCGAATCCTCCAATTCCCAACCTTCTCGATCCTCAGGTTGCGAAACACGAAACCCACTCCAGAGCCGTCACTGAGGGTCGTGGCAGGGACTGCGAGGGTGCCAGTGAGATCATCGCCGCTTACCCCCGATAAATCCGCGATAGCGGACTCCATGCTCGCGGGGACGAGCGATGCAACCGCCATGAGATTATTCGCAGTCAGGGAGGGATCGGGTGTGGGGGTCTCGCGCAGGATGAAGGTAGGTGGCGGGACGAGGGGGGTGGATGGAGGCGCAGTGGGCGGTGGTTGGATGGTGAAGTTGTAGAGGTGTGGTGGAGACTGAGACATTGCGGCTGGTGGGGTTGCGCGTTTGGATGAGGTGATAGACCTGTCTCCTAGTAGCTTCGGGGGGCCGGATCCTATTTCCGGGTTCCCGTCCAGTGGCTCCTTTCAGATAGTGAGGGTGCGTGTCTCAGGTCTCTTTTGGGCCCGGGTCCGAGTGCGCGAGGCGTCTTGAATCGGTGGTGGCAGAACAGATAAGGTGTGGAAGCTTTTTTGACGTTGGGAAGGATTTCTTCGCCGGTCCAAGAAGAAATTTGATCTCTCCTAAAGCTTCCGTCGTGCGTCAAAGTGCCCAGTTGGATAGATATTATGTCTGTGACAGGTTGACGACGATGTGAAGCCTCGACTAAAACCGAAGGAAGAGCGATGTGTACGGAAGGTGCAAACAATATGGTCCATGCATAAAGAGGAAGGAACGAACGAACATATATACAAAACGCTGCGCCCAGGCATTCCAAGAGAGCCAACAAATGGTCCGAGGCGGGAGGGGTTGATATCAGGTATGTGACTTTATAATATAGAACCTGTCTCGGCGAGGTATAAGAAAGGGAAGTGAGGCGTCACCTTGGGCATGGTGACAACGGTGCGGGATCCCACTCCCAACCACGCCCGATCCCAATAGACCGGTGATGGGGGTATTGGGGGCGATGGGGGCTATGGGAGTTATGGGGGTAATGGGGGGTGATGAGGGCGGCGCGACATCGGGAGCTCAAAGTGCCAGAGAAGGGACGGAGGGCATTGCATAAGAGTATGCACGATCGCCGATCGACGATGAGGTATGCGGGATCAGCAGCATGGACCAGGGATACCATGCTCTGCTCATTACCACCACACGGTCGCCCTACCAATCAGTGCGTCAACACTGCGAGACAAGGCTTGGGCTCAGCCTTCCCGGGGTCATGTGGTGGAACATTTCAACAAATTAGACGGGTCCCAGCTGTGCCAAATTACCGATGGGATGGGGCAGAATGGGGTTACATACAGTAGTGCCTATATTGTATCTTACCATACGGAGTATTTTATTCGTATTGTATTGCACATACTAGACTGGACTGTAGTGGGCCAGTTGGGGGTGCAAAAGTGGATGGTGGGAATTGCCAAGGGATGTTAATCTTGGGGGCTATTCTCCGTTCTCCGTTCTCCGTTCTCCATTTTCCTTATTATGACAGGCCCGGCTTACAGTACAGTATAGTACATACATCGAGCCCCTTTCCTACCCAGACAGTCTTACCACTTGTAGTTGACAGCTGAAGAACCCAGTCGGACACCCCCAATGTCTCCTGTTGGAGTTAAGAAGCCAGTCGGATCATTCCCGTTACATAACTGTCTTGCTACAAGTGCTCTTTATCCAAGAATAGCTATTCCAAATATTAAACAGACGCTCAGTTGCTGTGGCACGGCAAACCCCATCGTGTGCAAAACATACTCTATACTCTTATCTCAAAACCAAAACACCAGGTAAAACCAATATGTACAGCTCTGAAGGACAAAAAGAATCTCACCCGGAACGACCACTCTCCGGAATCACCCTACTTTACAATGAATGCGTCGATGAATGGCTCGATACCTTCGCCAGCGGGGCTCCGTCCCCATCATCTTCAATCGCCTCCTCGGGCACTTCCGTTGAAGGCAAGACCCTTCCTAGCACCCCACTTCCCTCCTCCGGTCCACCCGCCTCTCTGACTCTCTCCTCACTCTCACTCTCACTGTCCACTGCCAACCCCCCCAGCGTCTCTGCAACCTCTGTCGTAATACTCCCTTCTCTTCCTATGCTTTCACTAGCACTCTCGACCGCCAAACCCCCCAGCGTCTCCGCAACCTCTGTCGCAATGCTCCCTTCTCTTCCTATGCTTCTCGCTCTTCCAGTGCTGCCCAAACTCTCCATGCTCCCTTCTCTCCCCGTACTCCCTTCCGACCCCGTGCTCGCTTCGCGCCACAGGTTAGTAGCCTCCACCCCCTCACCCCCGTCTACTGCCGGTGCACGATCCCTACCCACTACCAGCCTATCCACCGCCAAAGCCGGACTAGACGGCAAATACACCCCCTCCAAAACCCTCTCCACGACCCTCTCCACAACCCTCCTCCCGTTCCTATCTTCAGCCACCCCGCCAGCCGCAACCGCCTCACCCGTCAATTCTCCTGATCCCGTTGGTGTAAGAGTAGCTGAAGTTGCCTCTGTGCTCCTCCCCGACGTCTCGCCACTGAAGATGCTCGGCGTAACAGGTGATGGACTCTCCGAACTGGCCCCAGATCTACTGTGAAGATCATAACGAGGGGGGTCAGGAACACGAGAAGCAAACACACCCCTCTCCAGCTCCCGAGCACGTCTTGCCGCGTTCTCTACCTCTAAGGCCTCTTCATCAACCAGAATCTCCATTCTAAGCACACTAGGTGCCCGTGTAGGCCGATAGCGCATCCTCAAATCTGCCATCCGAGGGTTTGTCCTCACAATTATAATACCAATGTTAGGATCCCTAAATCTTTCTTCGGGAGGCCCTAGCAAATTTGCCAATGCCTGTGCACTGCTTCGGATCTGCTCTCGCGACATTTGAGGCGGTTCGGGTGTACTGGCACGCGCGGGAGCCAGTGAAGTGACATCGGCGGCGCTGTCCCCACCCGGCGACAACGGCCTCGCAGCCCGGGATGACCTCTCCATGCTTGGGAACATGTCCTCAGACGACCAGAGTCTACCCATATATGGCGAGCCTTCTGAGACTGCCAGGGACCGTTTGCGAGGTAGTGGTGAGGGCGGTGGGGGCATGCTCTCTCTATCCGCCAAGGACCACTCAGCGGGCGACGGAAGGGCTGGGCTTTCGTCAACTACTTCGACGTGCTCTGTCATCTGGCCTTCTTCCCCTACAGTTGGGATTGTATCTTCCGCTGAGCAGCGTGGCACCGGAGGCTCCGTGCCTTCTGAGATTGTGGCGGACCGAGGGCGAGGCTCTAAATCAGATGACGGCATGGGAACAGGCGCATCAATCTCCGGATCAGACCAACGCCTATATCCCGGAGCGTCTGCCAACCGCCTATATCCCGGAGCGCCCGCCAACGGATTTCGGATAAGCCTCCCATCTCGCTGCAATATCCATGTAGGAGGCGCTTCTCGTTCTGAGGCGTCTAGAAATGGTGATTCGCGGATAGACTGTCTCTTGGCTGGGCGTCTCTTTAGGGATGACTTATTGGGAGCTGGTCTCTTACGGCTGGGCCCTGGCCCTGGACCAAGATTTTCTTGGGCTGAAGTTTCTTCAGCTATATCCTCTTGAGTGGTAGCCTCCTCACGCGTGGCCTCTTTAGGTGCAGATTTTTCAGGCGTGGTATCTTCAGACGCGGTCTCTTTAGGTGCAGACTTTTCAGATGTGGTATCTTCAGGCGCAGCCTCTTTAGGTGCAGGTGTTTCAGCCGTAGCATCTTCAGTCGCGGCCTCTTTAGGTGCAGACTTTTCAGACGTAGCATCTTCCGGTGTGGCCTCTACTGAAGTGGTCTCTTTTGGGGCTGGTTCAGGAATGGGAGTATCTTCAAGAGTGAGGTCTGGGGTAGTGGCATCCCGGACAATCGCAGCTTGGGCGATGAGTGCCTGGGCGATAGACTCTTCCACAGCAGTCTCCTGAGAAGTGGCCTCGAGGCTGCGTATCTCTTCGGGGACGTCTTCCTGAGCTGTCTCTTGCATTTTAGTGTCCTCCTCTTCGGCCAGGTCGGATACTACCTCCTCAGTGGATTTGACAGTGGGATGGCTATCTGGCAGCGGCGGCATAGCCTCATCAATATCACTTGTCGGGGCGTTTTCAGTAACCGCACTTGGCCCTGGGCTATCATCAATCGGCTTTAACACAGCCTCTCCTGCCTCATCTCCCATCTCGGTAGTATTTTGCCCCGCCATTGCCGCTCGCCATTCTGCAAGTCGTATTTTGGCCAGCCTCGACTTCTCCTGCTTTCGCCTCTCTGCAGAGTCGTCCTTGTCTGGTGGTGACCGTGGGGCCCGACCAGGAGACCCGTCATCGTTGCCCCCCGTAGCCAATTCCTCGCGGTTGCCGTCACGACTCTCATTGTCCGGGTCGTTTTCCAGTGCAGCGAGATCCCCGTTGTCCACCAGCGACTGGAACATGGCCTCTCCTGCGTCATCTCCTATCTTGGAAGTATCTCGCCCCGCCATTGCCGCTCGCCATTTCGCAATTCGTATCCTGGCCAGCCTCGCCTTCTCCTGCTTAAGCTCCTCTTCCTTCTTTCTCTGCTCATCCAGTCGATTCATCATCTTGCCAGCCAAAACAAAAGATGGCTCGTAAACCCTCTCTGACTCGTGGCTTGGTTCTTTCGTATTGAGGCTAATTGACGGGAGCTTCTCACTTATAATACGCGCTTTAAACGTCAGTGCGCCAATTTCCGCTGCCCATTTCCTGCGATGCCGCTCGATAATTGTACAATGCTCTAAAGTCTCTATTGTCTCGAGCTCCTGCTGCTCTCGTAACTTCTCCTTTTGTTCGAGGTCTGAGCCGCTTTCTTCACTCTCATCAAAGTCATCGTCGCCCCAATGCGCAAACACCACGCCCTCCATCGCCTCACCCCCTTCTATATCTCCTATCTCGGCCACCGGCCTTCCCTTCCCCTTCCTCCTCACTCCTCCCCCCTCGTGGCACCCCTCCGGACACTGTGTCCCGCACACATGCCGCCTAATTATCACAAACTCCGGTGTCGACTGCATTTCAGGAATAACACCCTCTACCTCTGCCCCTGGAAAATGTTGCCGCGGCACCATAGCGCCCCATTTAATCGACGGATTTCGCACAGCCTTTGTCTCCACTCCCCCAAACGCATTCTTCAAGGGGTCTCTCCTATCCGGCAGACCAGGCATCACATTCATATATCCGAACTCCTGAAAATCAAGAGCTTGATCCAGCTCTGCCTCGATGTTCCCTGGCCCAAAGATCGAACTAGTCGGCACCACGTCTGTGAGCATGCTGCCGTCCTTCCAAGGCGGCACGATGGTCCGCGGGGCATGTGCAGGTGGCGGCCCATGATGGTCGATGCCTAGCCGTATCATCTCTTGTTCTTCAAGCACCTGCCGCTTCAGGGCGCGCTTGGCTTCGGGGTAGCTGGCGAGAGCGGCGCGGGCTTCGAGGAGGTGGTTGCGCGCCCAGTTCACGCCTGGGTCGTTGTCGTCGAAGCTGTCATCGACGCTGACGTCGACGCTGATGTCGACGCTGATGTCGGGGCTGTCATCATCGCCGGGGCCGGAGGGAGGTTCGTAAGGCGGCGGAGGGTCTAAATCCATTTGGAGGTGAGATATTCACGTAGCCGTGGTGTTGCAGATAAGCTGTAGAGACGATGTGATTCAGAGAGGTAAGGTTGCTCTGGAGGAACAAAAGCACAGATTGTGAGCTCCATTATTATTTTAGTGAGTCGTTACCATGTTGTCATGGAAGGTGCAGGTAGCACGCCTCCAAACGCAGCTTCCCACCATAAGGAATATGAAAGTATGTTTTTATAGCAATATTAGCCGCATCACCAAGGAAGGAGCTACCCACCGACTACCAGCCACGCGCCTTCCAACGTTCCAGTACGCTTCCAAGCTGATGACCAAGTTGCAAAGCACACATATTAAGACCCTAACCCAAGCAAAACAATCATGCATTCGTATTCTAAAGTGGGGTATCTCAATCTCACTATCCGCCCTCCTACCCAAGAGCCGCTAAAAACAACCACATATCAAATACAAGAAATGTCGAGACAAACTCAAGCTCTGACGCACATCCCTTCCATCCCCGTTACCAAGTCCACCTCCTCGACCTCACCCTTCACCTGTCCCCCCTTCAAGAGGGAGTATACAGACAATCCCATCTCATCCATCTTTTCCTTGTCACCTGGCACCTGCACCTCCTCAATTTCAACCATAGCCTCATCATCCTCCTCATCCCCCACCTCCACTCCACTAGCTCCCGGGAATTCCACAACCCTCGCCCCCAACGTCCCCTTGATATCCTCAAACATGACTTCCATCGGGCAAAAATATCCCACCTTCCTCTTATCACTCCACGCAAGCACATGTCCACACGCGCCTCCCTCAGCAAGGACCCACGCTCCACTATCCCCCGGTACTCCTAACCCGCCCTCAACGGTGAAACTCTGGCTCGGCGTCTGCCTTCCCCGCAACTTCACCGTCGTCACAGCGCGCTGGATACGCCCCTGCGTCACTCCTGACGTCCGCGCCACTGCGCGCACCGGCAGCCCACCTAGATGCGCAGTGGGAATAAGCGCCCCGGGCCACCCCGCCGGCGCACCCGTTACCTTGTTCTCCCCCGGTGCTCGGCCGGGGGAGAAGCGAAAAAGAGCCCAGTCGATCTCGTGTGTGAGGCCGAGGCTGCAAGCGCGGCGGCGCAGGCCGGATGAGGCATGCAGCGAACCGAGGGTGTAGGAGTCGAGGTAGTCTTGTGTCATTGTTTCGGCAGACGGGAAGATGCGGGGGTCGACGTCATCGAGGGCAGGCTGGGTGACCAGGTAACCCCCTGCACAGTCGGGTGCAATGCCACCGATGTCTCCTGGCTCGAGGAACGAGGGTTCGTCGCTTAATATGCTAGAGGCGATGGAGGAAGTCTCGGAATCGCAGTCTGAAAGCTCGTAGCCTAGGGCTTCGAGAGCCTCGGTGGTAAGTGGGGCGGGCCCGGGCTCGAGGGTAGAAGACCGGATGGTGGGCAGGGAGTAGTCGTCATCTTCGTCTTCGGAGTCACTTGGGACATCGAGCATGTGGTGCACTGTCAGGCCAAAAGGCTCGCCGTCAACCATAACTAAACCACCAAAGGAGACGGGCATTAGAGCCTGTCCCTCGGCGAAAGCGCCAATCGAGGCTCCATTCACTGGGCGCTCTTGATGATGCGAGTTCTTGGGTTCGACGTACTCTTCGTCGCGTGCCATGGATCGCTTGGGCGCACGCTTGCGTGACCGCATGACCTTGCCACGGCACACCATCAACCCGTAGGTCGCGGAGTCGTAGGAGAAGTGGCGCTTGAGGATGCTCTTTACCTTTCCCACGCTGGTGCAGACGACGAGTATAGTTGGCTTGGCTTTCTGTGGCGTCTCGCCGATGCTCTCGAGACTAATCTCGACGGACTCGGGGTACTTACGGTAGAAGCCTCGAAGAGCGTGGTTAATCTGCGGCATCAATGTGCTGTGCCAGCTATCGAGATGTTCCTGTATAATCTCGTTGCTCGGGAATCTCCTCGACTTTGGCTTTGGTCTGGTGGTGGGGTCTTCGATTTGTACTGCAATTTATTAGAAAGGCGTGTTAAGTCTGACACCGAGACCACTCACCGATCGGGGACTTTTCGGAAATAGGCTCAGGCTTAATATGAAGACTCTGTATCATCTGATTTATCTCAATATCCTCTGCTTTCATCTGCTCTTCTTTGCTTGGGCGCCTCGGCGGCGGTGGTGGTGGCGGTAGTGGCTTCTCCCGTCCAAGGTGTCTCGGCAATGAGACACTAGAAGAGGACGGAGACGACCATTTTTCAGACTTGGATATCTCAGGTGTGGCACTAACTGATGGCAATGAGCCGGTCTAGCGGAGGGTTAGTTGCGAGAATCTCATGCGATGATTGAACAGCACTTACCAGTAACTCGTCTCCAATGTCCTCATCTTCCTCGTCTTCAATAGCACAGCACTTCTCTAACGAACTCAACACTCTCCCATAAACTTTCTGAAGCACCACATCTGGGCGAGTAACCGCACTTATCTCATCGTCAACAGCGCCCCAACACGCCTTTACGGCACGCAGATACGCAGTTCCACAGCGTGCCGCAAGCTGCTTGTTCACCTCTTCAGTCTCAACCTTGATATCGAGCGCAATACCAATCCCAGCAACACCGTGGCGGATATCGCGCGACACGCTCCACAGCCCGATTTCCACCAACAGCATGGCGAGGCTGTATAAGTCTAACGACCGCGACTCCGGCGTCAGCGGTGTGTGCGGGGTCAGTCGCGGGTCCAGCTCGTGCCGGTACCACGCAACTTCTGCGGCATTAGCGGCGTCGGATGGTCGCCCTGGCTCCGGGAAGAGGTCATACGCAGTAAGATATGGCCGACGCACGTTGACGGCAGGGTGGACCCATTCGCCGTCAGGGCGTGGTGTTATCTGCTCGAAGAAGGCGATGTTGCACGCCGCGAGGTTACCGTGCACAACACCCTTGGAGTGCAGGTCGAAGACACTGGTCGCCAGGTTGTATGCTAAGCGGTACCGGACCTCGAGCGGGGGCTCCTGCGCGCGCATCTGTAGCATGTCTGCGAGTCGGGTATAAAAGGGGCGAGATACGACGGAGTTGGACAGCGTGGTATTGGGAAAACGCGCAGGCAGCTCGTACACGAGGCCGAAGCGTGAGTTTTCTTCTTCAAAGTACCCGATTAGGTTCAGGACGCCGAACTCCGGTCGCCCAGTCTCGTTCCGTTTCTGCAGGCCGGCGAAGAGCTTCTCGAAGCGGGTCATCGATGGTGAGATGCCGGTTATCGAGTAGATAGGATCGTACGAGGCAAATTCGAGCATTACGGGGAAGCACACTTCTTCGGATTCCGTCGCCCAAGGCCTCATTGGAGCCTGCTTCGTCATGTAGAGAATGGTTCTCTTGCCCATATCCAGCACCTTCGGTAAACTATTACCATCAGACTGCAACGCAACGCCTGCGCCCACCCATCCCTTCAACTCCCTCGGATCAATCACTCTCGGTGCCTCCATCCGTGTCTTCTCGAAGGCCCTCTCCTCCTCGACCACCATCTCGATCTTCCTTCCCTTCTTCGGCGGCTCAGTCTGCCGCGCCCGCGAGATATCATACAGCGTATCAATCGAGCTCGTCAGGTCGCGCACAAGGTCCTCAAAGCGCCCTTTATCCCATACCACGCCTCCTTTCTCCATCGGCGCCTTCTCCGCCCGCCCAGATGCCGCCCATAGTGGCTCAGCCTCCGCCAACACCGCATTGATCGTTGCCATCACGCTCCCTGCGACGTCAGCCAGGCCCGCCGATGCGAGTGCCTCATCGATATCCGCATCTTCCGGTCCAACGGAGGAGTCCGTACGGCTCGCTTCGCTCCACCGTAGACCCCATGTTGTAAGGCGGTCTTTCTGGATGCGCAGCTTGCGGTGTAGGTTGCTCAATTCGGAGTCTTCGGCCCGCGCGGGGTCGGCAACGAATGCGAGCGATGATTTGGTGTCTGTGTACATCTTTGTGAGGCGCCGCTGCAAAGGCAGCGCAAATGGTAGGAGAGACATCGTAGAGTGCGGGGTGTAATTTGTGAGAAATTCCCGATGGTAGATGGATTCGAAGGGGTTCGTGCTCTATAAAGTCGTGCCCATCTCGTTTTAATCGTTGTAGGTGCTATTTGTATATGATATATCGATGTTTGCAGTTGACGTTACCGTCGTTGGCGACTTTCCGGTGATATAGGTCGTCGTTAATCTGTCTACCTAGCCGCCCAGCCCTCACGTCTCCAAGGTGACATCCAACGTGCCACAGGGATGTCCCAAATGCATCTGCCTGGAGTTGTCGTTGGTGACTGCCTGGCCTTGTGATTGGTTCGTTAACTCGGATACGCCGCATTTCCAACCCCTGTTGCCTAACTGCCGCTCAGCCTTGTCAGCCTCGTAGCGTGGGCGTCGTTGCACGTGATGATGACCATGTTTACGGCCGATTTATATTATACTGATGTTTCTATTGATTAAAGAGGAAATTTGAGGGAAGGTGTAATTTAAACGGATATGGAATCTGGTGGCACCAGGTGAGTCGGAATGTAAATTAAGGGATACATAATCTACGACCGCAGTCAAAGCAGTAGAGGCTATTGTCGCAAAACAAAGAAATAATAAAAGGTGTACGACAAGTTAGTTAGTCGGGGAGTATAGTTTGAGTTTGAAGAGGCATCGATCGCTATGCAGTGCTGTATAGCAGGATTGGTTGTTTATCGCGCTCTGGTACGACAGTTCTTTCTCGAATGAGGATCCAGCATTCACATGGCTACGTGGAGGTCTTCGCCGCCTCATTGTAATCACCACGTTCCACTTCGCGGACTTTCAGGTGTTGAAGCACGATTTGATTAGGATGAAGACGATGTTCTAGCAGCTCCTGAACGAAACCCTAAGTAATCGACAACAAGAACAAGCGACAGCAGATCAGCCGACAGCAAGATTACCAATGACAACAGATGACCGACAGCAAAATTGACTCTAACAACAGAATTATCGAGGGCATACTTCGCTCTGAACCCTCAGGGCAATCCGACCAAAACGTTCGTCGTGCTCCTCTACCGCCACAGAAGCGGCGAATTCACCAAATGCACGCGCAACGCCAGTGACCAGTTCCACTCTGCGTCTTGACTCAACCTCCACGGCCGCTGCCGTCTTGTCTATGAATTCGGTTAATTTATCATGGGTCTGCTTAATCTCTCGATTCTTCTCGCTGATGCGCGCCTCAAGTATCTCGATCCTCCAACCGAGGTGAGATTCTATCAGATGGTTAACGACGAGTTGTACTAGGATATGTATATATTTACCAGTTCGTTTGGCTGTCTGCAGCTGTTCTTCTGTATAACCGTCAGCTGTGAGTATTATATATGCATGTCTGAACTTACCATAATTTGCCGTAAGAGCGGCAATCTCAGCCTTGAGACAGTGGATCTTCGTGGAGTCTATATGATTGTCAGTCGTAGATTATATATATACATATATATATATATACCACTCGTCTTGACGGGCATAGCGTTAATCTCCGTGTTATTAAAGAATTTTACAAGTTCCTCTACTTGCGTACTTAGGCCATAAGCTTCTCCAAATGATCAACTATTGGCATACTAGCAGCGATAACTTGATCCTTTGCTGTCGCCTCATTCTTAAGAACCGAATCCAACGTACATACATACCGACATGAGGATCAGTTTACTCGTGGTAGTATCGTAGCGTCGGACTAGCTACTACGGTAGAAATAAGACTCTTACATTTTAGTAATCATTTCAATCCCCTTTCTATTCTAATATTTGTCTATTCCAACATCAAATCACCCCAAGCCCTTGTACCAAACAACCCCGGAGACGGATACCTTAGCCTTCTATCTCGCACCTCCCACACCCTCCCCCAACCACCAAAGTGTCCCTGCAACAAGATGCAAGCTCCCCGTAACCAGTACATCCACCCCCACCCCGGCCTCCCCAACCCCCTTGGCCAACTTCATCGCCTCGCCCAACTGCGGTTCAAATCGCACTTCGGCATTGGGATGCAGCTCCTTCCATACCCGCTCGTATACGTCCAGGGATGGAAGCGTTGTCGTAGCCACTTGTTGATCTGCCATCCGGTTAGCTCGCGTTTCCTGGAGGAGAGAAAGAGGGGCTTACCTAAAGGCATAGAGGCTGAGAAAGTCTGATCTGGATCATAGGTCGTGAAGATGACGAGTTGCACACCGCTCCCCTTCAACGACTCCGCCAGACACCTGAAGACAGCTTCTGTGTCCCTGCTGTCCGAGATCTGACTGAACACCAAGACTCGCGCTCTCCCCCCTTCCTCCACCCCATCTACAAACCACCGCCCAGCAACCCCAATACTCATCTCATTATGCGCCCCATCACACCACCACCTCTCCCTCCCCCCACCCCTCTCAACAACCTGGAACCGCCCCGGCCACTTAAACTCCTCAACCCCCCTTCTCACACTCTCTTCACTCAGCACCTCCCCTTTCATCCTCTCCAAAAATGCCCTCACGGCCACAACAGCAACCGCGCAATTCCCCCTCTGCACATCCGGCTTCACACCCTGCACACCCTGCTCCTCCGTCCCTGTCACGACCCTCACATCCCCCCCAAGCACACCCCTCTCCACCGCCCTCGCCCTCAACACATCCTCCAACCCCTCTTCCTGCGCGGCCGCAATAGCAACAGCGCCGGACTTCAATATTCCTGCTTTATGCCACGCAATATCCTTCATCCCCGGCCCAAGCTGCTTCACATGATCGCGCCCCAGCGGCGTAACGACTGTCACCACAGGCTTCTCCACAAAATTCGTCGCATCGTACTCGCCCCCATGATGCGTC
The DNA here is from genome assembly GCA_001662585.1 of Pseudogymnoascus sp. WSF 3629. NCBI lineage: Eukaryota > Fungi > Ascomycota > Leotiomycetes > Thelebolales > Thelebolaceae > Pseudogymnoascus > Pseudogymnoascus sp. WSF 3629. Next base: position 118,012 of record KV454590.1, read on the forward strand.
TCAAGGACCACCGCCTCAACGCCCTCTTTAATAAATGCATGCAGCGCAACTAGCACGCATAGCTGGAGATACCGCGGCCGTTCCCCTTTCTGGCTTTCGGTAGCCGCATCCCCGCTGAAGAGACGTTCCCATACCTCGAAAAAGTACTTCGCGAACCCGCGCTCGTCGATTGCGGTCCCGCTGAGCCGGATGCGCTCTTGTGGCACGAGGAGGTGGGGAGAGGTGTACATCCCCACGCTCCGCGGCCAGCCTGTCGCGGCGCCGTGAGCGAGGAGGAGCGCCTCGATGTAGGCGCATGTGCTGCCTTTTCCCTTGGTGCCGGCGACGTGGATGACGTTCAGGGCTGCAACGTCTGCGGGAGAATGCCCCAACTCCTCCATCCACCCGCTCATCCCCACTATCCCAGGCTTGCCCCTCAACACCTCCCCTCCAACCCTAAACTCTGGCTTTAGCCCTGCATCGCGCGCTGCCTCCGCCTTCAATGCGCCGCTCGGTCTGCGCACACGCCGGCGGGTATCTAGCAGGGCTATCGCGTCCTGGGGGTATGTTAGATTGTGTTACGCCACGGCGGGAGGTGGTAGATAAGTGAGTAAGGAAGGAAGTAGGTAACACAAACACACCTCATAAGTCCCCCCCATAACTCGGCGCCCAACAATCCCCCTCCGCCCTCCCGCAACGGCGGCGCTCAAAAACCCGCGCACCGCGAACCTTTGATATCCCCCCGCCAAATCCCGTGTCCAAAAACAAAGGCAGTGGGAAACAGCAGCAAACAAATGTTCTGCACGTATCTTAACGCATTGATGAATGCGTGTGTATTATATCATCCCCATCGTGTGATTTGTCCTGTCCTGTACGGTTTGAGGTACGATATTGAAGGGAGTGGGGGTAATTACCGCAGTTGTGGTTCGGGGTCCAGAGGGACGTGATACTGCCGGCTGGATGTGGAAGGCGGTCGGTTGGTTTCAGTGAGAGTTGGTCGCGGGCCGTGTTGTTCCGGTTGGGCGCATATCTGTGGAGATATGCACCAAAACCCAAAACACTTCCGGCATTAACGTGCAGAACCACAATATTCCTGTGGTATTCTACGCGCATTTTTCGCATATCCGTCCTAGATATGCGCAGAAACCGGAAGGCGGTCGAACCTTGTTCCAGTTCTTCCGCTTCCGGTTTTGCGCACATTAGTAGTGGGTGTGAGCAAAAAACAAAGAACGCTTCTGGCATCAATGGGGGAGACAGGAAAATTCCCACAGTATTTTATATATATATGATGTGTAGAATACATCAGGTATATGCCACAATACCTCCCCCCCAACCAAGTGTAATAGACTTCAAAATCCCCTAGGAAATACAACTATACAGTTCTACAGGGTTTTCAGATATCTCCCCTCTGAGATAGGAGAAGGGGCCCTCTCATAGAAGCATCCGCCACGCTCTTTTTTTTTGGTTTTCGGAATGAGAGGGCCGCAGACGAGCCAACTCGTCTATGTTATTCTTTATCAAATAGGCAACTTGGCCGAGCGGTTATGGCGCCAGTTTCAGGTTCACCTGATTCATCAAACTACTGGTTCGAAAGAGCGTGGGTTCGAATCCCACAGTTGTCATTGATTATATTTTTTTTGTCGAAACTCCCAATGGCAAATGCACTTCTTCTACCGAACACTGGTAGGAGAGGTGCCTTTTACCAGGTACTAAAAAGTAACTATAATGCTGAACCGACTACACGACTCCCATCCATCCCGACCAGTTCTCTACACTTGGAAGAACCCCTCCTAGGAAAAAGTAAATAATAATACCAAAGGCATTCATTCTACGAATGTGCACACATCCACCGCTAACATGCACGCATTTGCAGAAAATGCTTCTGGCATTAATAGGTTGGGCCTTTTCCGGTTGTGCGCATGTTAGCAGATATCAGCAGTAGAAGTGCGCAAATTCGCAGAATGCTTCGGGCATTAACACGTAGATTATGCGCAGATTCTACGTAGTTAGCAATAGAAGTGCACACATTCCCAGAATACCTTTGGAATTAATGGGTATGCCCCATTCTGAATATGTGCATTTCGGCGCTAGACGTGCCAGAAGTGCGCACATTCGCAGAACGCCGCTGGTAAATAGCTGTTTTCCAGTTATATAATAAGGATGCACATTTGACAGAATGCCTTGGGAATTAATAGGTAGGCCCCATTCTCATTATGCGCATTTTAATCCTCGGGGTGTTAGAAGTGCGCACATCCAGCAGAATGCCTTTGGAATCAATGGGATGTCCCATTCTGATTCTGCGCATTTTAGTCCTATCTATGCTAGAAGTGCGCATATTCACAGAATACCTCAGGTATCACCACTCAGGACCATCCATCCCATGAGTTAAACAAAGTCCGGTAAGGGGGCATACCCGTCGTCATCCTCCCTTGCTTCCTTAGCACAGGAGCTTAACATAGCACCCCTCCCCCCTTCCCCTCCCTACCCCCCCATCTATCCCGTCCCAGCCAGCCAGCCACCCTGGAGTAAGAATGCTCCCCCCTCATCCCCGTCTCACCCCTCATCCCCCAGTCCGTCAGGCCTCACAAATCCCCGAAGACCAGCCGCTCGGATACATTCCACTTCCGGTTCCGGCTCCACACAACACTGGCAGTGCAGCGCCCCGACGTATCCGGAAATAGAAGAAAGAATGCGTATACTGTCTCAATGTGAAACTATGAAACACCAAACGCAGCAGCGGTCTGTGACGATGCTAAGGGGAAGGGGAGGGGGGGGGGAGTTGCGTATGGGGGCCACGCGGCGCGGGGATGTTGCTTGTCTGGTCTGGACTGGACTAGACTATTGGATTTGAGGCAGGGGGCGGGGATTAGGGTCTTTTGATGAGTTAGTTTCGGTGAGTTAGTTCCTTACAGCTACTTCCGTGGAATTTGTTTCTATACCGGTTCAAGTAGTCGCGGCCCGACCACGTCCTTGGGACAAGGAAGGGGCGAGGGGGCGTGGTGCAAGCAAGACGTGTGGAATCAGTGGAATGGGGTGAATCAATGGTATGGGGGAATCAATAGCATGAGGTTATTTGTGAACTTTCTGATCATATTCTGTCTTTCTCTCTTCTTTCTCATCTAAGCAACCCCCAAAGCCGTAGCAATAGCAAAAACAAGCAACCCATAAACCCAATCTCCATGCATCATCAAAAACCCATCCATCCATCCATCTATCCCACCTATAATACACCTCCCAACCTCCCAACCCCAGCGCCAACAAATGCATAACCCCCTTTCCCCCCTCCCTTTCCCCAAAATCCAGCAAACAAAAAAAGTAAAAGTACACCCAGTACCCCGTCTACAAACGTCCACCTCTCCCCGGACTACCTCCCTCAGTACCGTACTCCCCTCCGTAACTGGATCCATCGCTCTCATCCCTGGCAGCGTTGTTTGCGGCAGCGCCGTTGGAGGTGGCCCCATTGCCGTTGGCGGTGGCGGCTGTTTCGGCGCGGGCGTTGCTGATCATGCTTGGGAGCTGGCGGCGGCGGGCGTTGATGAACCAGTTTGATATTTGGTCTAAAAAAGCGCACTTGTTAGCGTGGTGTCCAAAATACCACCAAAAAGGAGGACAGGAGAAAAAAACTCACTCATCTGCAACCCCGTCCGCACCATCAAATCCTGCTTCTCATCCTCAGTCGGATACGGATGATGCAAATGCCCCACAAACCAAGCCCTCAACTTATCCGTCGTCTCCTTCGGCAGATTCCCCCTCCTCTTCCTCCCACCACCACCACCAGTCTTCCCATCCCCCATTCCCTCCCCGACACCATACCCCGTCTCGGCCACATACGCGTTCTGCTGCGGGTGCGGGGGGTACCCGTTCCCATTGACACTAACCCCGAACTCTCTCCCGCGCTTCCCGCCACCACCACCGCCGCCGTCGTAAACCGCGTATTGCGAGGGAGGTGGGTAGGGTTGGGCGTCGTAACGATCCCGGCTGTAGGCTTGAGGGGCGTAGTCGGCGCGAGGGTCAAATAGTCGTGGTGCGGCAGGCTCGGGGTATCCGCGGCCGGGATACGGCATCTGGTCCGCAGCACTGGCAAACACAGTCATCGGCGGCGGTCCCGGTGGTCCCCCTGGCGCACCGGTCATCGTACTCCTCGGACTCGTCCGATACGGAGTCTGCATCCCACTACTCCCCCCCCCACTGCTCCCTCCCCTCTCTGGCTCCGGAGTGAGGAGACGGCGTTTCTGTGCATACGGGCTCGAGGGCCGGACGTCGACAGGGATGGGTGCGGGCGCGAGGTCGATTTCGGGGACTGCTTGGCGGATGGGGGGGAGTTCGATGTTTTGCAGTTGCGAGCGTGGGCGGGTGGGGAGAGAGGGGAGGGCGGCGGCGAGGTGGGCGGGGGTGGGTGAGGGGGCGTGCATGGTTATTGTTGTGGCCATGGGGGTGGTTGTGGGTGGTGTGTGTTGTGGGTTGGGGAGGATGGGTGGGAGGGTGGCGGGTGAGGCGTGAGGTGGTGGTATCGTGGTGAGGGCGTGGGATGTGATTGTGAGGGCGAGGGCGAGGGTGAGGTTGGAGAAAGGTTTGTCTGGGGAGAAGGTGTTAGTTGTTGGTTGTGGTTGTTGGTGTTGTGTTTAAGTTTATTATGTTGGGTGAGGGAGGACGGCAGGGGAGGTTTCGTCCCAGGGCTGCCAAGGGAAATGTGACGAAGCAGTGGGTTCTTGGCGGGCGTGGTCTAGAATAGAGCACGGCAGAGGGGCGAGACTGTGGACGGACATACCAACTATTATTATCTCCTAAACGTGGAAAGTCGGAGGTGGCGGTTTGTTTCGTGGATGGGAAATGGGCAGGGCGTAGTATGTTCGTCGATTCGAAGTTATTTGGTTGATATGCTGATGCTGTGCTGGAGATGCAGCGGAAAGGCCGGATATGATGGCAAGAATGAGGGAGTGTGGAAGAGTAAGATGGACGATATATCGAGCAGGGGCGTGCTTGCGTGCTTTCAGTAAAGAAGTGCAGGAACAATGTAGGTATGTCGAATGGTAGAAGAGGAAGTGGTTAAGAGAGAACGACGAGATGCAGGCAAGAGCAGGAAAGTCAAGATGTCAATCAGTCGGGTAGTAGATGTCAGAGAGAGAGAGGGAGGGAGGAGGGAGGCGAGATGAGATAGAGAGAGGCAAAGTAGAGTAGTAGTAGAGTAAGTGGAGTAGTGGAGTAGTTACTCTAGTTTAAGGTCAAGTCAGTTTAGTTAGCAAAGGGAGGGTCAGAACAAGACACGAACTACGAGACGAGAGACGGGCATGGCACTTCATGCAACGCAACCCACATTGAGAAGAAGGGCGAAGGGCGACTAAGCCATTACTTCGAACATACAGCTTAAGAGTACTATAGTACTATAGTACTCGTACCAAAGTACATGAATGACGCCTCGACGGGGCCTTCAACGGGGCCTCGCGAGTCAATGACCCTTACTAAGGACAGAGAGGACTAGTAGGGTATATAGTAGGGTAGGGGAGGGTAGAGGCAGAGTAGTAGAGTAGTAGAGTAGAGTAGAGTAGAGCAAGGTAAGTAGATTTAGTAGTAGATTACAGTCATGTCGTGTAGTCTTAGTCTCCCTATTCCCCTGCCCTGCCCTTTTCGTTAGAGTGACTATACTATTCTTACTACCATATCCCTACTATATCCCTACTATATCCCTACTACCGTACATACAAAATTGGTAGTGGTGTGTGGTGTCTATAGTGTGTGTACCCCAGGGTGTGTTCTAGCGGCGTGTCGAAAAAAGAAGGTTCAGCTACGTACCCACGCACGCACGCCGCCAGATTGCTTGGCAGGAAGGTTTTTCTCTCCGAGCCGGCGAACCCGGGTTCTTGGGGTGTAACGGTACATTGCATATTTAGGAAGAGTAAGAGTAAGAGTAGTAGAGTAGGGTAGTACAGTTAACAGTTAACTATGTAGAGTTACAAATTTAACAGTTTGCAGTTAAGAGTGGGTGAGTGGTTGGTTGATGGTTGATGGTTGGAGAGTGGACAAGTTGGGTGAGAAAGTGGGTGAGATGTATGATGGATGATGGGTGGATTAGTGGTGGATGAGTAATGGCAGGCTGACAAGTGGAGGTACCAGTACCAGGAGAGTACAGACAGGGTAAACAACAGGGTAGCAGACCAGTGGATTATGTGGATAGTGGCACAGTACCAGTCAGTCATCCAGCGTCAGCAGTTAGGAGGTGGCAGTTGGATTGTGGATACAGAAAGCCATCTATTAGGGCAAGAAGGGACACCGAGGGCAAGGAAAGGGCGCATCATCGATGGATCAAGGAGGGAGCCAAGGGCGGACTGTTGGGAGTGGGGTGTTGGTATCTCGGAAGTACCACAGGTATCACAGTACTCGGCGGCGGAAAGCAGCTCAAGGGAGAGGAAAAGGTACCGGTACGTTCGGTGCTAGTGGACCCTCGCGGTGATGGGCGAAGTTACTTATTTGCTAGCGTGCCGTGGTACGCGGTTGAAGGAAAAAGCGGCGTGGTTTTAAGTTAGTCCGACACTGAGAGTAAGAATTCAACCTCGCATTATACTGTTTCTACTACATAAAAACTATTTTTTTTCATATAAACTACTATAGTTTTGATATAATTTCAATATAATCACCTATTTAAAAACCACTTTACAATGTCGTTGTGGTAAAGCTATCATGTCTTCGTTAGTTGTTCAAAAATAGTGCCAAGAACCGTGCCGCTTTTTGTTTCAACCGCGTACGTGGGTACTTTGGTGGTTTGAGCTGGAGGAGAGGAGAGAGAGGCAGATGAGCAGATGGAGCAGAGATGAGTAAACCGGATAGCCCGGATTTGGCGTGCAGTGCAGTGCGTTTAGATGTGCGTCGAGGATTTTGTGTTGGATGTGCGTGCGTGTGAATTTGTGTGTGTGTGTGATGTGTTTGTATTATACGCTCTGCACATACTTTTATACTGTGCAACACCCGTCTCCCACCCTCACATCCCTTCCCCAACACTACCTTCCCCATCCATCCCTCCCTCCCTCCGATTACGGACAAAACATCTCGATCATCCACGGCACATGTACGCACATCAAACACCTCCCTACTCTCCCGTTCACCTGCTCTGTATCAACTTCCCGCATCGAGTATTCTTAGCCCTCTCCTCACCTCCCTCCTCTCCCACCAAGCCCCCGGGCCGCGACAGGCATCTAACCCCATCCAGCCCGCCACCCAGCACTGTCTCAGATTCTCATCATCCCTCTCTCCCGCCCCGTAAGTACCTACCTCCCTATACGCAACTACGGAGATGACATGCTCCACGCCGATGACGAACATAGATGGGCGCAGTACAGTGCGTGGTGCGGAGATGAAATGATGGGGATGGATGGATGATGGCAGATTTCGATGTACGGGGCGGGCTGGCATGCGCATCTTGGCCTTGGCCTCCCTCGTATGGTGCCGTGGGGTGGGGGGTGGGTGGGCTATTTTAACTTGACACGCTGACACCTGCCTGGTCCTTGTATGTCGTCCATCAGACTTCGGCAAGCATCATCAGCGTGCAGCAGGGAAGCAAGGTCGTCCCGCATCAGAATGTGCGCCACAATGGAGGGATGGCGTGGGGACGGCTGGCGACTACTGATTGATGGACGCTGCTACTGGTCTTTTATTGATGTGGGCGGCTTGACGAGATTTGACTACTGGTCTTTTATTGAAGTCTGATGAGCGTGCTACTACTCTTTGATCTTCTCCTCTACTGCACGTACTACTGTCTGTCTGGAGTACGAAGTAAGCATAAGTAAGCAAGACTAACCCCCTATCCAGCAGCCCTCCGATACCAATACCAAGTGCCAATGTCGATGATTGACGTGGTGTTAATGCAGATGCAGAAATGAAGCCCATTATTGCTCCATACAACGCCTTCACGTCCACTCCCAACTGTCCATCCCCTCTTGGCAAGTACAGCTACAACCAGTACACGGCAACCTCCGTCCCTTGCACCCTTCCCACCCCTCGCAACCCTCGCCACCTCTCAAACCCCCGTCGATCCCCGATCCGCCGCCTGTCAACATCGTGCAGCCCGTGCATCCGTGCGTCCTCACCCAAAACCATACGCGCGTCCCAAGTCCCCAGCGCACGTATTTATTCCCGAACATTCCCCTTCGAGCCTGCCTCCACCTGTACCAATATCCACTCCCAACTCCCACTTGACGCACCCCTGTTCGTTCCCATCAATCCGTCCTTGGCCCAAGCACAATTTATAAGGTATGGTATTTGTACAGCACACAAATTTACGAGTATGTACGGGTGAACCTCGTACAGAGTACGTACTTCAATCTGAAAGGCCCCACCATCTCATCTCCACACCTTCGCGCGGAACATTCCTCATGACTCCCCCTCCCCACCACCCCCATCCACCTTCATTACCACCCACCCACCCATCCCCCCGCCCAGCCAAGCCAAGCCTTCACGTCAGCGCCAGGACAAGGCCCCCCCCCAAGGTCTAGCCTCAACCACGCCTTCAGCAGGGCCCTAGCAAGCCCAGCCCTGACTGACGGACGCCACAGACCGGCATAAAAAACCGTTAATGCAATGCATTGCATCCGTTGTGATTTGTGCACAGGTATCCAACCAATCTGGCTGAAAATCTCGGCTTCTTCGGCCAATTCACACATGTTCGTTGGTGGGGCGGGAGAGGGATGGATGGGAAGGAACGGGTTAACGCCAGTCAGCAGAAGTGATGTGCGTACCTGGCTTTTTGCTGAGCTGGAAGGTATGTACGTACGTCTTCTCCCACCTCCACTTGTCCTCGACCTACTGCGAGATCGTGGAAAGAAGTGGGAAGAAAAATGAGCAAGTTCCCCCCCGACCCCAAAAGGAACAGATGCGACTCGTCGAGCCGGGAAAGCAAAAAAGCAAACTAAACCAAGCCGCTTCTACTGCCGCTGATGCGCGGACGGATAGGCAAGCAGCCAGCCAGCCAGCCAGCCAGCGCAAACGAAACGAACGGAGAAGGGCCGCGAGCATTGGCAGGGCGTGGCGTGGCGTGGCATGGCACACGACGCACGTCGCTGCGATGGGGTATATGCTCCGCGCTCACGTTCATCTTTGCAGCCAGCCAGTCCAGCCAGCCCAGGCAGGCGGAGCTGTCAGGCGCTGTCAGATCATGCAGTCGAGGAGGAGGCTGGCTGACAGAGATGGATAGGCAGGCAAGGCAGGACTAAATATATCCCATCTCTCCCCCCCCCTTCTCGGACAGCTTCCGTGCCAGGCTCCCTCTTGGCCGTGCTCACCTCACTCGAACAGGAACTCAAATTCCAAAACATCATCTCGAACTAGATCGTCGGCGTACACACACTCTGTCCTCTTCACACCTCGTTCATCCCTGGCCCTCATTCACAAGTACCTACCAGTACGTACCCTCACCCGTCCCCCACCACATGCACACCCAGGTCCCATCACATCCAGCACAGCCGCACGCCAGATCGCCGTCCCACCCGCCGCCAGAAGCTTGCGCAAGACGCGCTATCCCCCTCTTGCGTCCGCGAGCCGTTGCCTGTCACTCAACCCCTTCCACACACAAGAGTACTCCCTCACACATTACACGGCTGCACTGTACCGGCACTCGGCACCGCCAAGATTTCTGGCACCAGTCCGGTTTTTTTGCGCGTCCGCCCCTCCCCTCACATTATCGATGGTACAGTATTGGTTTTTGTTGGCGCTCCCCTGTGCCGCGAATCCAGAGCCTGTCCGATGAACCCGAAGGAAGGTAGAAGCCCCATCCAAACCCACCATGAAAAAACGTGGCCATCACCCACCAAGCCAGCTAGCAAAAGTCTACTGGAACACTCAACAAACCAGGAACAGGGCAACGACGACCCAACGCCAGCACCGCCAAGTCCTGCCACGGATATTAGCTTAACGCCGCCCCCCCCGGCTCTCGGCGCGGTTGGAACCCAGTTGGCTGTGAGGAGCAGACAGGAGACAGAGCGTATACTAGAGTCAGTACCTTGGTGGAGTAGGGTAGGCTACAGTACATCAATCACCACACCTGCAACTCCGCCACCCCATCCAACGTCACCATCCCCGCCGCCGCCTTGCCGATCCCCGTGTCGTTTCACCTGCACCCCTGTGGACACCCCTTGTCTGTTTCGAAACAGAAGGAAAAAAGTTAGTTTTTGTGCGAGTATAGATGTACATAACTTGCTCACACCACACACATATCTTTGCTGGACTACTAACGGACTGTGTGTGTTGTATGATATGGTTGGCAAACAGCACTCGTTTCACCGCTCTCGAAACGGGGCGAGGGGGTTACGATGCAACGCGCTGATCACTCCCCATCCACACCCTCGAGACAACCTCGGCTCATATGGCCGATCGACGGTCAATATGGGACTCGTACTGTGCAGACGGACTACTACGGTGCAGCGTGCAGCCGTGCGTGCGTGCGTGCAGGCAGGCAGGCGGTAAGTTACAGGATAAGACCATGGCAAGCAGCACCAGCGGCGGCGGAGAGGCGGGGCAGGGCATGGGCATGGGCAAACAAGACGAACGGAGAGATAGCTCAGATCTGTCGTTCGTGTCATGTCAGGTGTAGGAGATGTGGATTTTTGTGGCGTTGATAGGGGAATCTTGGCATGCACGTCTACGTGCCACAAAACTCATCAACATTCGAAATTGAAAAAAATGTGAGAAAGAGAGGAGAGAGATTCTCAACCCCCGAGCTCCCCGAGCCGGCTCCCTATCCTGTCCGCAAGTTTATGTACGGCTCTGTGTACATATGTGCACTCTAACTCTACGATACTGATACTCCATTTTTCTCTCCATCCCATCGGTCCTCCACCTCCTCCGTCCCCCAAGATCCGCGCTCGCGTACACTCCTGTAACTCGCATGCAACACCACCACTCGCTCGCTCGTAGCTCGCTCGCCTACACAGCAGCTGCCAGATGAGAAAAACACACGTAGCATCGCATAACATGAGGTGCATAAGGTCTCGTCTCGTCCCCCCACCCCGCGGCGTCCGCGGCGCCGCCGTGACAGAGTGAACGCACTCGCACAGCATCGGCGTGTGTGCCACCAGATCAATCCCACCCACCATCTATCAACGCTTCTTCTCCCGTTGGGGGTGCATCATCTACACAACTCCCGTGTTACCTACCTTACCTCCTACCTGCCATATACAGATCGAGCGGCACCTTCCTTCCTCTCTTCCCGTCCATGAACCGTCCGTCGTCCCTCATCCATCGAAAAGAGAAAACTATGACGTAAATCACGTGCCCACACCAAACTCCACTTCCTTCTCCCGTACGTACCCACCCCACCACAGCAACAAGAAGGAAGTCTCGGAAAGGTGTGTTTGTTCTACAAGTGGACCCGGACCAAGCAAGCAATGCGCGAAACCCCCTCTCCTCCACTCCACTGCTGTACGGATATCCACCTGCCTGTCTGATCCGTATGTCTCTTTGTCTCAGCAGCGCAGATGTCCACCCCGCCGGACGGAGATTTGCGTCTTGGTTTTGGGAGGGATAGTTTCTCTCTGCTCGGCGTTCTCTGTCTTTCTCGGCGCTCGGCGGTGTGCCCCCACCCGAGAGGAAAATGGGAGTGGGGGCGCAAAAACATCGAAAGGTAGAGGAGGAGAGGCAGAGGGAGAGAGAGAAAATCTCTGTGACGTTAGCAGTGGGGCGTGCCTTGCTGACCGGTGGGGTCTTGGGCATGGACGGGGATGTTTGTCGGGTCTGTCAGTTGAACGTTGTCCTGTACTTACCGTACTTGCCGTGCTTTTTTGCCACCCGCTAGTCCCCCGATTATTGCCATTTCCATCCATTGCCGCCAGAGATCTCTGTCTCTGCTCTGTTGGTCGAGGTTTGGTTGATGGCATGGAGGATCCGCACCAAGAGAGCGGCTGGAGTGTAGGTACTGTAGGTGAGTGTGATGGAGATCTACGGGAGGGATGACCAACACAACAGCACTATTGGTACCGCCCAGCCGTGCTATGATATGATATGCTATGATGTGACATTACTATTCCAACCTGTCACTACACCAAAATCAATATGCCGAGGACACCGGCAGTTGCACTGCGTGGCGAGTCACCCCACCGCGCCGTGGTTGAGCAACTCTTACCACTCCCCACCGTGGCCTGGTTGGCAGAGTGGGTGGATACGGTGCTGTGTGTCAGGTTTGAGTGACCTGTGGATGGGCCGTGGAACCGGAAAGTGAGGTACGTTGGGATGGCAGATCCGAGGGGGCCGTCAGAAAGGTGTTTGGGAAAGGTGGCTACGACGCGCAATGTCGGATTTCGGTTGAGATGTGTCTACTATCTCCTCCCTCCCACCGTTCGCCCGCTCTGACTGCCGCCCTTCACATGAAGGTTTTATCGCTCGGGTCGCTTGCTGTGCTGAAACGGTGGGTGAGAGGGAAATATTGGGAAAAAGCTTGATTGTGGCGATCGTAGGTTACGGGTATCAAATCAGAGGGAATGGGAATCTCACTTGTCAGCCCGAAAGAGTAAGTAAAGTCCCTCAAGTCAGTAGTTTAGTCGTAAAGGAGTTAGAAAGGGCAGGCCGCGGCGGCAGGAGCGAGATGGAACGGCAAGCCGAAACAATTGTACCGGTACTTACGACGTCATGATTTTCCCCCGCTATCCCGCACAAAAAAAAAATCCCACGAAACTATCTGATTGACAACGACGACGATATTCATTGGTGGGAGAATGAAGGGATTACATATACCCAATTAATCGCGATCTCCATACTTCAACCGGCTGTGTTGCCAGAGTGGTTAATGGGTAAGACTTGAATTTCTATAATTTGGTTATCTTATGGTTTCGGCCTCGTAGGTTCAAATCCTGCACACAGCGCATAACTTTTTTTTTAGGACTCTTTGGAGTCGGAGGGGAGGGGGGTCGCTTAGGGTCTAAGCGATCATTTCTTTTTTATAGTTACTGACTCGTTGCTTGTGATGGGAGGGTTTGGTTTTTATATTTTGAATTACTTTGGAGGCTGTGAGAGCGGATCTGAATCTTGGTGTCTCTGCTTTCGAGGGGGTTTTTGGGGAGGGCTCGCTTGTGGGGTGGGGTTTAGCGATTGAGATTATCCCCTCTTGCTAAAGTGATTTAGACTGTCGTCGGTGTACAGAGTTACTCGTGCCACCCGAAGTCTAGAGAGTAACTATATATAATGGTAGTGTTTACAGTAGCTATTCACAATGGGAGTCTTTAAAGTAACTATACACAATAGGAATGTTCATAGCAACTATACGCAATAGCAGTGTTTATAGCAACTATAGCAACTATACGCGATAACAGTGTTCACAGCAACTGTACAAAATAGGAGTGTTTACAGCAACTATACGCGATAACAGGGTTCACAGCAACTGTACAAAATAGGAGTGTTTACAGAAACTGTACATAATAGCAGTGTTCACAGTAACTGTACATAATAGTAGTGTTCACAGCAACTATAAGTCAAATAGATGTCCCTAATCGCTCAGAGCTATGCTATCTATGTTAGTTACTCAAAAATCATTACAAGATAATACTCTCTATAGGCGTAAATGCTAGTAATGATTTCCTAGTTCCCGACCTTTAGGCGCCATGAGTACAGACACCATCACAGCTTATGGAGGATATGGGACAACAAGAGTAAAGTGGGGGGTCGTAAAATAGGAGGGAACTTACTTGCTAAGAGAATTATAGAAGTTATATACGAGATACTACACGGACTTGCTTGATTTTTATTATTAGCTTATGTCCAAAGTGGGATGCAGCTGAAATCCCCAGCGTCGAAAACCCTCAAACCCCATTATGGCCCTCACTGAGGAACCAACTAATGATTGGGATAAGATTGAAAGGGGTACTTTTATCGCAATACCACCCGATGGCTCTGGCGCCTATAAAAGACGACACGAGTCTGTCGCAAATGAGGCGAACTCCATGAGGAACAGAGTCACGTCCAAGCGGTGATGAACAGGATAGTAGCCCTGGCATCGAGCTCCAGCTCGTGCTGTACGATATACTTATGATAGGGGATGGTTCTTGCGGAGAGCGTGAGAGAGCCAACAAGAATACGGTAAGTGACAGTAAGAACAGCCGACAGGAAGAGCAACGATAAGAAGAGCAACGACAACAAGAGCAACGACAGCAAGAGCAACGACAGCAAGAGCAACGACAGCAAGAGCAACGACAGCAAGAGCAGGCGATAGCCCCAACGGGAACCTTACAGGCGCTCAAGAACCTCCACCAGTTCAGCCACCATTTGGTCCGTCCCCTTGATCTTGTCCTTGAATGCTTTGATAACATATCTGATAGTTCCGAAGAAGGCTAACTTCGGGTGATCTGTGTCCGGAGACCTGCTGAAGCTCTCTCAGGTGCCATTTATGACCCGGGCATCGTCCCGTCTGCCTCCAAATCCAAACCCTCGGCCCCGTAAATCCAAACATCTTGAACATGTCTGTCGATTACTTCCTCGTATTGTCGCTGGATGACGCTCCCATCCTCACACCTCTCCCTCTTTTTATTCTGTATGAGTGAGCAGCTCTAACAAACTTGTCCCTCTATCCCCCCACCAGTAAAAAAAATCACCCCGCCAAACCAAAAAAAACAAAAAAAATTGAGGTCCACGTTGGAGAGAGTTCATCTCTCCGAAGAGTTTAAGTCCCTTCGCCCGGAATCGAACCGGGGGCCCCCGGATGAGGTGTGTGTTTATGCAATTACAGTCCGATGCTCTAATCCAACTGAGCTACAAAGGGTTGCGAGTTGTCCAGAGGTCGGGGGTGGGGAATTATATTACAGATGGGGACCGGACTGGGTGCGTGCGTTAGGGTTTATAATATACAGGGGTGGGGTGGGTGGGGATGGATCAAAGGTGGGCACCACACGGCGGACAAGGGTGTCATGGGAAGCGATTTAGAGGAGGCAAATAACGGAGCTGGAAGTAAGGCAGACGTCGGTTTTTTTTTCATTGCTTGTTCTATTCATTATGGGCAGTTGCAACTGTATGGTGGGAAGAGATGCTGTTTTCGCAGAACTCCACGTATGCAAACTTCCCCGGTGCCTTCTTCCCCATTCTAGAAGAGCCTCGTCCCTCATATATGCGTGCTCTCTTTGATTTCATGTCCCGTATCTACCCCCCGTCCTACCCAGTACTGCCTGCCTTCCAAGACGACCCTCCTTCTCAACTACCCAACATAGATGAGGGTCTCTCGGGATGTCGCAAACGAATGTTGCAGGCGACATGCCGACGCGGCGGCTACCTCTCAAGCTCACTCCTTGCAGACCTATGCACGCTCAATTCACACCCTCCCCCTCATGAACATGTATCTCCGCCGCCTCGCCCTCACTCCCCGGCACCTCAGGCACAACTTCCTCATACCTCCTCCTCGCCTGCATGTCTCCAAGCTCCCCATGTAGACTGAGCAGATCGACCTGGTCCTCATCGAGATCCGGCACAGGGTCCTGGTCAACATAGTCCTCATCAACGTCCGCTGCATCAAAATCTGCTAGACGGCCCGCCATCGACCCCTCCGATGCAGAGCTGTCGTGCTGCACGTCGTCGCTGCGAGCTCCCACCGACCCAAGTTCGACGGACGTCGCGCTCGCGGGGTAATTGTTGTGCGAGTAGGGCTGGGCGAGGGCGGAGAAGTTCCAGTTTGGCTCCATGCCGCCTACGCGCGCGCCGGAGAAGTCCACGTCGTATGCTGATCCAAGGTCAATGGCCTCGTCGCCTGACGCATCACGCATCTCGATGCCGTCGTTCATGATAGCGTCCCTCTCGAGGAGCGGCGCGCCGTCATCCTCGAGCGCGTCCTTGTAGTCAGGAGGGCTATCAATGTCGGACGGTGGCACGATGCTAGTATTAGTCACGCCTCTCGTCGCTGCTGCTGTGCCCGCTGTGGTTCCAATGACCGAACCACGCCCTGCCAGGCGAGTTGCTTCTACTCCGGTCAAAGCGCTCGGCGACCCACGAAGGGAGGAGTCCGCGCCGAGACGCTGGCCTTCCCCCGAGCCGCTGGACTCATCTTCGGAGGTGGCTGGGGGGTTGTCGAAGCGCGCTATGATCTCCTCGAAGCGTGGGCCACCGAGGGGCTTGTCTGAGCGACGGCGGTAGAAAAGGAGGTATGCTGCGCTTGAAATCACGTGCGAAGGGTCTTTCAGCTTGCTGACGGCGGAGTCTGGCGTTTGTGTTAGCAGGGGCTGGAGTAAATTAGTTGAGGTTCTTACCATTATAATCATACCACGCGCCGTCGACGAAAGACTTCGCATATGCGGTGTAATGGCCACCACCAAGACTACCGTAATGGTTGTCAACGGCAAATAGATCATAAATATCCTTCTTGCCATCTTCACTCTCAAGAACTCTTGTGCTCATGTCCAGGCCATCAATGGGGAAAGTGACTTGGATATCCAGCTTGTCTCGACGCATAGCAGTGGAGCTAAAACGCTTCAGGTGGAACACCATGATATCCGGCGTCCTCCACAACTCGAGTTTCTTGCTGGCACGCCTATGCTCCTTACACCTCGGACAGTACCAGGTATCCATCTCAGACAAGATCTCCTCTTTCCCAAACTCGTCCAGGCACTCATCCAGGGACAGGCCCTTTGAGCGGCGGCGTAGACGAGATTTGCGCTTCGCCTCAAGGACTGGGTCTTCCATCAGGCCGACGCTGGTCCAGGTCTCCCGGCCACGCATCGTATCTTCTCGGTCGCCTTCGAATAATGTCGCGAAAGGGTCTTGATACCAGTCGACAACAATGCCCTCCCCAAGTCGAATGAGAGGGCCCGGATTAGCGTCTTCCTCGGCTTCCTCGCTGGACATGCGTGTCCTCTGCGGTGTACGCTTGTTACCCTTTCTTGAGTAAGTCCGGATGCCACGTCTGAAGGCTTTCATTTGACCTACTTTGTACACAGCGTGCTGGGCGATTGGGCGAACAGGTAGAACCTAGGTTTATTAGCTTCTATACATTGACCAAAAAAGTGGGTGCAGTCCGAGAAAGTAGCCTCCAAGCTAAAATGTCACAAACATACCCTTGTATTCGGTGCCAGATCATCATCGTCACTTGATTCCTCGTTCATTCGTGTTGGGGCCAATTGTGGGATGTCGCCAATGTCGTCTTCACTACTTTCGCCATCAGATCCTTGGGGGTTCTTGGAAACAAACCCGCTAGACGCCTCATCGTCAACTTCAACAGCGTCTTGTACAACAGGAATGCGACTGGAGAGCCGTGGATATAGCTTCTCCTCGTCCACCACACCCCATCCCGTGGGAACAACTTCCTTTTTGCTCGTGAAATAGCTTAACTCGAAAAGGTTGTTGTATTCGGAAGGGAGGAACTGCTCGGGATCAATCCACTTTGGCCGCCTTGAGTTGAATTTTCGTTTTCTCGGATTGGAATCCTTCTGCGACCCGCTATCTACTTCTGCTGGCCCGTGTGCATTGTTTTGCCCTGTTACACTGACGTCGACTACATCATCCTCGCTATCGATTGAAGTAGCCACAACTTTACCGTCTCCAGACGACGTATCCGAGGCAGTGGTTATAACGATGTCTTTATCTGTGCTTTGGTCGTCATCAGATTCATAACCGCTCATGTTATATGTGGTAAGATTGGCAACTCGTTCCAGAATCTTCCGTTGAATGATATCCTCACTGCGAGCCTAGAGACTGTTAGATGATTGCAGATTATGAAGTGAACTACGAACCTCTTCTGGAGTCAACGTGATAAACAACGGAGCATAAGCATGGATAAGCGGCTTGCCAAATCGGGTCGGGTTGGGATTTTGCCGCCGCGAAATAACAGGGACGATCATTTGTTCTGCTCTAGGCGAATCCCAGCTCGGAACATCTCCC
This sequence comes from Pseudogymnoascus sp. WSF 3629, assembly GCA_001662585.1. Taxonomy (NCBI): domain Eukaryota; kingdom Fungi; phylum Ascomycota; class Leotiomycetes; order Thelebolales; family Thelebolaceae; genus Pseudogymnoascus; species Pseudogymnoascus sp. WSF 3629. Next base: position 135,817 of record KV454590.1, read on the forward strand.
TCGTCCTCGTCTTGATACGAGTAGTTTATGTTAAGCATGGACCTGGTCTTTTGTTTGGGCTTCCGGACAGGCGGCCAATTTGTCGGTACTGCTTCGAGCTCGAAAACCATGATGCGGTCGTTGGCCTGGATATCCTCCGATACCGACTTTGTGTCTTCAAGAATCCTATATATTTGATTGTTGAATTCCTCCGCGATGAAGAGCCGTTCAACGGGAACGCCAACTCTGGTGCTGACGAACGTCTTCAGCCCTTTTATGCTGCCCTGTTTGTCCATGTCCACTGCAACTCTGATTGGCTTATCGTTCAAAGGGAAAAAGAACACCTCATGACCCCAAGTACTCTCAATGGGCAACTGCATAGTAACAGTGCTGAACGGGTCGAACGTTATGCTTACTTTGGCGCAGTCTGGACAAACGAGTGTGGATTTGTACATCCCCGTGAAAAGGTCCCCGATAACAGAGTCGTCACGCCTCTTCGTGATATCCCAAACTTCTTTGGCCATTTTCTTCAGCGCAGCAGGATTGTCGACCATTTCGTCCGTTGAATCTGGCTTCTCTATGTACGGCTTTTTCTTGACACGATTCAAGTCTTCCTGTAAGGCATCTAGAAGGATGCCCAGGAACTCCTGTGAATCCTGCTGGCCATATCCAGAGAACGAGCCGAAGTACCTCCCGAATGTGTTCTTGAATTGTCGGGGGGTGATTGACGAGGGCGGGGGTTCTTTGTAGAGCTCTCTTAAAAGAGCGTTGTATACAAGTGCCACATTGCCGCCTTTGCCAAGCGGGTTCTCGGTATTGAGCTCCTTTTCGGCTTCATCCGCCAAAAAGTATTTGGTCAATTCCTCGACACTACGTATGCACTGGAGGGCGGAGTTCATGTAGCAAGTGTTCCCGAGATTGGCCAGCCCAACTGTGCCCACCGTCTTGCCAGAAGATTTTTGCACGCGCCCACGCGTCATAGGCACTGAGGGGGCAGGGCTGCTTCGTCCGCTGTCGGGCCTCGATACTGCCGAAGCCCGATTCATATTTGTTGAAGCGGCGGTAATGCCTTTAGTGCCTTGCTTGGCAACCTTTTGGGCATAAGTGGCTAAGTACGTATTACCCTCAACAAGCTCATCCAGAACAAGGGCTTGGTCTTTGCCCAACCCAGTCATGGCAATTGTCGAACGGCCGTTATATTTTGGATCGTTTGTGAAGTCTTTGGTGTCCACTAACTCCCGCTGCGCACCTCGTGTCAGACCATTAAACGTCGTGGCTTCCACAAGTAGTTTTGTCCAATCTTCTGCAGATTTGGCCTCTGGAGCTGGTGTGCCGGCTCTTGAAAGAGGGGGTGATGCACCGGCAGGTGCAGCCGCCGCTGTCTTTTCGTCAGAGAAGATGGGTACGGTCCAAACTCGCACCATCTGCTGAGTTTCGATGTTGGCCGATTTCTTGATGCTCTTAAGAAAGTCCTGGAATCTGTCGTTGCGGCTCATAATAAAAATGGGCGCAGGTGGATTCTTCGCCTTCAAAATCTGTGAAATAGGCAACGGGCTGCTAACTGCCCAGAGTCTGTGGATCTTAAATACGACAGGGTGAAGTTCAAATTGCACGTTCGGTACTTCAGGATCCATGCTAGTATCGACGGCTTGCCTTATTATGGGCACCTGGCCAGCCTTCAGGCCATGCCACTGCACCACCAAATTCCATGCCTCTTCGGGGAAGTAGGCGACCGCGCCGCCTACAACTTCGTGCTTTAACCTGGCAAATGGCTGCTGGTTCTGATCCGTTAGAATCTCGTAAATAATATCCGCGTTGTCGACAGGGCCGACAGGCTCCGCATTTGACAGTTTGGCGCCAGATGCGTGAGCTTGGACGTTGTCCAGCCAAGTGTTTGATATAATATAAGTTTTTGTCCCTGGGGTGAGAGGTTGGCTTTCAAAAGCTTCGTGCAATTCTTTGATCCGGCTTATCTGCTCATCGATGGGAGGAACATCTATGATGTAGTTAGCAATCATGATATTCAAAGTAGATGCGTGACAAGCTAACCTTCCGACATCTCACCATCAGCCTCGGGCAGAGAAGTATCTGTATCTTGGCTTGCAGGCTCCTGAACTTGTGGTATTTCGGTTTCTCCATTGCCATTCGCGTCGGGGCCTTGGTTCGAGCTATCTGGGAGCTCTTTCGGGGTTTCTAAACCCTCCATATCGACATCTTCCTTATCTTTCGCGGGGTTCTCTTGCTCCAGCTCTGAAGCCGGTCTCTTCAGCGGCGACGACGACCGGAGTGGAATATCTGCAGCGCCTCCCATCCTTGCCCTTTGTATGAACGACTTATTCGGTGACTGGCTTCGATTTCCTTGACTTCCAGAGTTTTGGGGTCCACCTCCAGCTCCGGTTTCCCCGCCTCGTTCACCCTCGATTGACAACCCAGAGTACGCAGCACTTGGGGAGCTTGCTGCGGAAGGGATATTATCCTGAGCTGAGAACGAGGCTTCGTTATGAATGTGCGGCGGTATGTGGCGAGGGAGGCTCCGTTGGCTGTCGCTCTGAGTGAATAGGTCGGATCGTGGTGGGGTTTGTGAGCGCCGAGAAACTTCCTGGTCCTCGATCGATGCAAAAGGAATCTCCGATGTGTGGTTAGAATTCACGAGCTCGTCCTTATCGATCTTTCGTTTCTTTGTGGAAGACGTTTTGAAGGTGAGCTGCGTTGGCAGCTCTTCGTTTGTAGTGGGTGCAAAGTGGCGGGTTTAACGAGAATCCGTCCTTTCAGAGGATAAGAAAGTGAGGTTTAAGCTTGTCGCAAGACATTCGTGTGAGTATGCTGTTTGTTAGATCTGGCAGTGTGCATTTCCATAAGAATTATCGAATTTGCCGTCGTCTTGCGTTAATTCAGTGCCTGGCTTTGTGGTGGCGGGAGTTGCCGCTTACGATTTAGTAAATGTAGGGCGTCACCAAGTGTGATTTATCATGAAGTAAGAGGACGAACGCCTGAACTAAAACAAATCCCAAACCCACATATTTCAACAGAGTAGGCTACAGATAACTTCAACACAACCAATAATTGATCCATTCAATTGTGGTTGATACGAGTAATATTGGTAATCCTAATATTGATTCATAAAGTCGCAAGCTGATCGGGAATTCAGATTCATATGGGACTCGCTCTCAAGGCTCCTCTCTCAAGGCTGAGAACCCTGAAAGCGTCTCAAGGCTCTGTTGACAAAAGGTGGAGGAAATCTAAAGCTCTTCCACGGTCAAAGACCACAACATTCCCAGATTGGTCTATAAGCATTTCATCACTTTCTCCTTCGTCCCACTCTTTTCGGATTTTGTCCTGTTCCTCCTTGTATCGGGCAACCATGCCAACTTCAACTGTCTGGGTGCTGTTCAGTAGTGATCCTCGTCGTTCGCCACCGTTGTGAAGACTTACATGCATCAGAGCCAGGTCTCCTTCTCCTTTTCTTAGGCTCTGTAAAACCCCTTGATACTCGACCTCGTCGCTCAAATCGAGCCAGCCCCCCGGAGCCTCCGACGGCTGAACCAGCCTGTACATCCAGGGCCCACTATCGAGAGTGTGACCAACAACTTCATCGCCTGTAGGAGTCGACTTTTGTGAAATCATGGTCTCGTCTCTAACCGTGGCAAGGAAATTGTGGAACGGCATATCGTAGGACAGATAGAGATCCGTCGTCTGAATGTTATCACAGTTCGCTCCAGCAATTCTTTGAAGAGCAAGATGAAACTCCTCGCCTTGTATTCTGGGCCTTTGCTTGAGCTGTGACAGAAGTATATGTTTTGCAATAACACATGCCTGTACTCGTCAGTCAGCGGGACATCGTTGGATAATACAAGCCTTACCTTAATTGAGAGGGACTTGGGGTTCCATTTTTCAGGGACTACAATCCCTAGTTCGCGAATCTGATTGTCAAGGAGAGCTTCTGCTTTTTCTAAATCAGATTTAGACACTCCGTGTCGTTGTTCGAGCATGTCTTTAATAACACGTCTTATCATCGAACGCTGCCTTACTCCTTCCTCGACTGCTGTGTCCACTGCCTCCAGTAAACTTTTGCTGTCGAAGTCACCTGGGGTTTGTTGTTCCAAATCAATGATGAATGTGTTGGTGCTTAGAACAGCCTCAAAGTCGATATTGTCAGTAGGGGCCGATCTGAGCATATAAAACTCTGACTCGATGAGGCACTGAACGAGAGTTTCGGGTGACAGGGTGAACCATTCTAGACCATGTGAAGTTTGGAATCCAAGCTTCTGGTACTCCTCTTTCGTGTTTTGCCTCTCTGTGGCACCTGCCTCGGCCTCCTCATGGAGTGCCGGTCTATGGTGGAGCGGAAGGCTTTGCATCATATTAGAGTGTAAAATGGGTGCTTCATGTTTTTGATTCTTCATGTTCAATTAGCAGCTGAACTTAAACATGTAATGGATATCAAGAATTCGTTACCTCCCAACCCGTGACCTGTTCCTGGCCTGACGAAGCTTCATCCATGGTGACAAACCTTCAATATCAGTGAGAAAGAGTAAGTGGAAGCAGAAGCTTCTAGGAAACAGAGGTTCTGAAACTGCAAATAACAACCATTATTGGGAAGCGCGGTTTGAATATTATTTAATTTTGCCAATCGTACAATTCAGGTGACGCAGCACCACCCACCCCATAGCGCCAACAATTTCTATATTTACATCCGTCTTCTGCCGGTAGAGCGGTGATCATCCAACATTCATACATCCCCGCCCATTTATGAGTAATCTAAAGTGTTCAAACAAGTGAGAAACAGCGTCGTGCTGGTACAAGTAGTGGCATCTCTTTGAGAGAGCGGATAGGTGAGTGTTCGTTTGCGGGGATATGTTGCGATGATTGCAAAAAGATCCATTGTTCAGTCGTATTAAAAAAGCGCCTTTCGTGCGACCTGTGCGATTCGATGTTAGTAGCGCTCAACAATCTGTGGGTTTATACACTTACAGCCCATCCGCCCGCCACAGAAGCAACAACACCCCCAGAAATCAACATCGGCCTCAGTCCCCTAGTCGACTTGAAGATCATACCACTCAATGCGCCCGCGGCAATGCTGTTCGCCGCATCGTGCTTCCCCCTTTGGTGGCCAATGAAGGAGTTGATTCCGTTATATACCAGCGCGATAACACCAGCGGAGTTTCCCAAGAACGGGCCTCTCCGCGTAACGGCGTTCAGCACCGAGTTGAGTCTGAGTTTTGGTGGCTGGCCAGATGACCTTCGTAGGCCTTCTTGCATACCCCATGCGCCTCCAAGTGTTAATGCCGAAAGATATGTGACTCCTGTCCCGTAGCAGAGGTCGTCGGACCAGCCTCGGGAAGGCAAGGCTGACTGTGAGCCGGGGAGGTCGGAGAGTTGGGAGTCCTCAAGAGATATGTAGTCTAGTGTTTGCTGGTTCAGTCCAGCGAGAGGATGAAGTTGAGAAGGATCTGGGAAGGCGGCTCCGCCGAGGAAAGAACTGACATCCGCCCCTTCGGATGGGTTAAAAGGAGCCGGCTGGAACGAGGTTGACGGCTCGGGTGTGGTGGTTGTGGTTTCACCCGAAGACGACTTCGATGAGGACTTGCGCCCAGTCAGCGAATCCCAGATCGACATGGCGGAGGTGATGAGGAGGTGATGTGAGGATGAATATGGCTGATTGAAATTTTTGGATTCGATGAAGGTTAACGGAGAAATCTGGGTACCCGACGTCGACAATTTGGTGGTCCGTGCACAAGTCTTGGCATGATTTTCTCTTAGCACGACAACCCCGGACACCAGCACAAGTTGGTATAATATTATACTTCTTTCAATTTATTAAATTCCTCTGAACGGGCTTTTGCATTAGAGCTGTGAAGCAAGATCCTTAACGGCTGCCGCTCTTTCGTATGCTAAAAAGGAGCTGAAGCATAAATGGATATTTAATTTTCCAACGAGCAATATAAAACCGCATGAAAATCCCACAGAAGAACTGAAAAAGCACCAAAGACTTTTGAGATGGGCTCAGACAAGGCGGTTGATACCCGCTCTATACAAGAACTGTTGCAGAATCTTGCAGGCCAGGAAGACAGGTCATATTCCCGTCATTTTATGCATACCCCTTACTAACCCGTGACCAGTGTTGCCAGAGATCATCTCAATAAACTGATCCAAGATGCTTCTCAGCCACGGCATATGTCCGGGAATTCTTGTACGAGGCTATGCTATTTTCTAGAGCAATGCAGGAAGTCAGAGTCACCAAAACTTCGAGACCTTGCATACTCACATGAGACGTGCCAGCAGTTGTTTGACTTCTATGTTGAGTGGAATGAGAAGAACCAGCACAGATCCATGAGACAAGTTCTAGAGCTTTTAAGTTCTTTGATATCTCTCAATCCCGACAAGGAAGTTTCCAATGGCTTCAAAAAGGAGTCGTTGGAGCGTCTTTTGTCTATCATTTCTCACGAATCTGCTCAGCCTCTTGTCAAGCCAGCTTTCAAAGTATTGGAATGCTTTGTGCTCAAGGGCACGTACAACAGCTCCGACTTATTCGAAGCCTATGGCCACATATCTGGTGACATAGAGCCTACCCGAGAATCTCAATGGGACAAATTAGTTTCTGAAGTCTTCGAGTGGATGTCTTCGCCTGAAACCTGTTCTGCGGCAGCCAAATTTCTCGTGAGTCTTTTTGGGGAGCTGAAGACGTCACCCATCGAAAGTTCTGAGGCCGCAGAAAATTATTCGATATACTGGCAGAGATGGATACAGCAAGGTCTTGGTAAACATCCAGAATCTCTTGAAAATGTGAAGAACTATCTATTTCCACCTTTGTTCAAATTGGACAAACCGGGATCGTTGCAGTTTCTCAGAAACATCTCTGCAAACAATGCCATTGATACAGTTGGAAATGGAGAGGTAGATAGTGGGGCAACTCTTTTCTTGTCTGCATTAGAAGTTGGGAAAAAGTACGGCCTGGTGGATGATCCAGGTATGTCATTCTCGTGGTATCACATTTTTGTTATAATTTCTCACTCTCGAAAGACCTCCTACCTCCCCAGAAAGCATCGGCAAAGAAGCGAGACTTTGTGGAGCTTCCTATCCAGGCCATCGGTGGCCTCTTGATACACACAGATACTACAGTCAGATCTTTAGCTTTTTCTGTACTTGTGTCTTCACTTTCATCGACGAGACCGTTTCCAAAAGAAAGTCTTGATATTATTCGTCAGTATTTGTATGTTCTCCATGCAGATACGGACGCCAAATTTCGCAACGATCTGTTTGCCAGCACTAAACATATGCTTGAGCGCCTAAGGGGGGCTCTGGCTTTGTTGACCCGCGAGGCTAGCCTGATTGTGACACGGAGACAGATTGCGACAGATCCAAATTCACCTAAAGAGCTGCAAACTGCTCACAGCATAGAACAAATCGACAAGGAAGGGAATGATATACAAACTCACATCCAAGAACACGAACACTTCCTATCCTGGTACTTAAGTTTCCTCGCACAAGAGTTAGTGCCAACAGCATCTTACCCAAGACACATCACCTCTTTAAAATCCTTCGAGATTCTGTTGAAAACAGGAGTGCAGCTTTCTCCAGGTATACCGACAATCAACACTTCACGTGGCTCAGATACATTTTGGCCGAAACAAGTCAGCGTTTTCTCTCCCAGCGTCTGTCGATTGTTGTTAGATCTGGTGGTAGACCCCTTTGAAGAAGTCCGCAATTGCTCAATTAGCGTGCTAAACTCTGCACCAAGAGACTGCTTTGGCCCTCTCTCTGACACTCCATATGGTCCTGTCCCTCAGCTCCTGCAAGACCTTCTTTCAGAAGCCAAAATGGCTTCAGCTCAAACTGGCCGTGCGGATGCAGCCGATGGACTTGCACATATGAGTGTCCTCCATTTCAAAATCCTCGAACACGATCAACACCGATTGAACTTCTTCCATACGCTACTAAGTGTACTTGAAGATGATATCGAAATTGCTAAGTCCGATTTGGATTTAGCAGTAGATCGAGTTCCACTCCATGGCCAATTAACAACCTTAGCGTATGTTGACTCATATCCTTTGCATGCTTTCGGGGTGTCCTTCGCGATGCACTGAAGCAACCCCCCCTTTTAGGATCATGATATACTGATATTCAATAGACAATTGTGGGATTTGATGAAAGTCTCACCTTATGAGGGCCTTGTGGCAGTTGACTCTGAGCCTGAAGTAGGAACCATCGCGGGATTCCAGGATAGGCTGTCCAAATGTTGCCTTGATATTTGGGAGGTTGTCAGGCCTACCTTGTGCCACGACTCCCCAGAAGGCCATGACCCAAGTGGGCCCATTGGATCTGAAGAAGCTGATGTGAAAGGCATATTGAGCTTCTGCTTCCGTGCTTGCCACGAATCAAGGTAAGTTAGAGAGGCGATGCTTATTCGACGTTAAATATCTAATTCTGGGTTTTCAGTGAACTTATTCAGGCGATTCTGCGCAAAGCCAACATCAAAACATCCAATAAGAAGCCGTTTCTCACCTTCAAGGTGCTGCAACACGTCGGAAATTTGTCCTTCGTACAGCTAGCCAGCCTAAGACACAGGGGTGCATTTTCGACTGTGACTACAACCTTTTCACTATGCTGCAAAGTTACTCAGAGCAAATCATTTACTGAGACTGGAGGCGGCCCAGCTCTACTCAGCCTTTGGCATGATGTAAGTTTGCAACAGACTATGTAACATCACATACTAATCCATTATAGCGAGCATTCCAGTGCATCAATGAACAGCATTCGACAACAAGGCGCTCTGCCGGTCTTCCAGGGCTCATCACTGGAATATTGTCTGCTGGTTCTACTGAATTTACCCTTGATTCTGTGATGGTACGGCTCCAAGAAATAGCCCGAACACCAGTCATCAGCAGTGGGAAGGATGAGGAGCAGCTGCCCCAGGTCCATGCCATGAATTCCATCAAGGATATCTTCAAGAGTGCAACTTTGGGTAAACAGGCCGATATGTACGTTACGGACTGCTTTATCATTGCCACAGACAGTCTGAAGTCGGACATGTAAGTCCCCAATTCCTATATCAACTGGTAATCCACTAATAAACTTCATAGCTGGGCTATTTCTAACTGTGGTCTGATTCTCGTAAAGAGTCTACTGGATTGCATGCTCGGTACTAGTGATAACAAAGCTGCAACTGAGGCCGGATGGGACGGCCGATCCATCAGAATCTCTTACAACCGCTACAAGGGTTTGCCAGAGGTTCTCTTAGGACTCTTGAAGATGGACTCTAGTATCCCAGCACAGACAAACCTCGTTTTCCCGGCGCTTGAGTTTGCAAGGCGCGTGGGACCCCCCGAGAAAAACCGAGCTCAATTCAGAGAGGACTTTTACCACAGCGTCATCAAGCACCTCAACTGTCCTATATGGATCTTTCGAGATCTTGCGGCAAGAACAGCCAGTACGTTCTTGCTGGATGACAACTGGAAGGCTCCCATAATTGAACTTCTGGAGTCAAAGTCATTCTCAACGAATGGGCTTCATGGTATCTTCTTGCTCATTAGATACTTGATTGAGAAGCGATTGGATTTGGATAAGCCACTGACCAAAGGTATGATAGTATACAGCCACATAACGCACAGTTCATACTAACGACTCCATAGATGATTTGATCGAGCTGCTCAAAGCGATGAGCATAAGAATCCTGCCATATGGCGCCAATCCTACTGACAAGTTCCTCATCGCTGCGTACGAGGAAGCCCTGTTCCCGATATACCAGAGGGTATTCAAAGATATGCCAGGTAGCGAGCACCCCGCCTTCCCGTTCTCTAGCATGGAGTGGTTCGATCAAGGCCAGGCTATATTGGACGAGATGGGGATGGCTGTGGTGAAGGAGCTGAACGACCACCCAGCAGACGAGCGTAATAGTCTCGCAAACAACACCCAAATTGTTCACTTGCTTTATATAATAAGGATGGAGAAGTCTCTATGTCGCATAAACGATGGGAGTATTTCTTGGGGCAATGTCACGGACGATGCTGCAGCTGAGTTGCTCCAGAGAGCCCCCAAAATATTTAACTTTTCCAGCTTATCTCTGGATGAAATCGTCGCCATGGTCCGCTTCTTTCAACCCTTCATACTATCTGTCAAACGCTCGGAGAAAGTGAAGAGACTTGCCCATGCCAACATTGCAGCTCTCCTCGCGCAGCACGATTTCTTCTTCTTCTCGGATGAGCAAATCAAGGAGCTTGCGGATATCCTCATCAACGAAATTTTACTCTCTCATGACTCCATGCACCTTGTCATCAGAGGTGGTGCCGAAATGGAGATATTCATGGGACCCGGCCTAAGAAATGCGCGACTCATAACAAAAGGTCACATCCTCCGCCTACGCGTTCATGCTTCTGAACGGCTGGGCTATCCTGGTACATTTGAACCTCTTGAACAGGAGCTACATATAGGGACTGGACTCCTGGCTTTCGGCCTAGAAGTCCTCAGCTTCATCCACAGCAGCCACGTACGCTCTCCTCTTCTCCCGCTCCCTTTTTTCTCCTCCGCTAACCTCTCTAGGACTACGATATCCGCATGGCTGGCGCTACGGCGTTTTACAACTTTTACGACACCCACGCCGATGCTCTGTTCATGACGGCCACAAAGGGAAAGCACCTCACGCCCCTCCTAGCCCTCAACGTCGCCATCCTAGACTCCCTCATCGACGACGACCCCGACGTCCGCGAACTCGGCGCTGCTACCTTCAGCTCCCTAACTCTCAGCCCCGCCGTCGTCCCCGAAGCCTCCGCACAAGCCTTCTCCTATTGGCTATACGACCACTACCCCTACTCCGAACCGTTCCTCGCCGAAACCCTCCGCCGCATCACAACTGGCAATGAACTCGATCACTTCAACGGCATCGAACCCCTCAATTTCTCCGACACGCGCCTCGCGCTCGCGAAGGCCATGGTCCCCGACAACGCGCTCTTCGCCGAGGAGGAGCAGAACCTGTATATCGACGAGATGCGCGAGGCGCGGCTGTGGTGCGGGGTGTTTGCCCGCGCCGAGGGCTACAGTTGGGACCGTGTGACGGCCAAGCTGGTGCTGTGGGCTTTGAAGTCGATGCGCGCTATTATTGCGATTGAAGACCGCGATGGGCCGCTTGGGTGGGTGAGCAAGCCGAAGGTGTTTGCGATCTGTGCGCGCGTTGTGGTGGCGTCGCGGATGCTGGCGGAGAGGTTCGGAACTATGGAGGGGATCAAGGGGAAGCCGCTGCTGGAGCCCATAGTGGCGGGGCTTATGGCGGCGGGGAGGGACCTACTGGAGAGGGGACGTATTAAGTCATTCCACCCGCTGTTGATGGAGGAGTTGGGTACGATGGCTGTTGCGAAGGATCCATTGAAGGAGACGAAATGATGGGATGGGTACAAGTGCCGTACAGGCGTCTGTCCGGATAGAGCGGTCTATGTCCGTAACGAAAATAAAAGTACTGTAGATGGGTCCGTTTAGATAGATATTTACGCCTATAACAAAAATAGCATGCTGAATAGTAATCGCACAACTCCGCCGTGTTGCTCCGTGGCTATCTCGGAGTTAGAAATTTACACAATGGCGTGCTGACAGTGGAGGATGGTGATAACCAACCCCGGGCCGTTTTGCCCTCTGGCTGTAAGATATAAGAGCGCGACCATACCTCCCCCTCCATCCCTCCCCTCCTTCGCTCTCCCACACGTCTGAAAATAAATAAACCTTATTTTCACGTCGCAGCTACTATTCCCATATAACGTACGGATCTCACTCCCCTATATATCAACGTTGATGAAGACCCCTACTAACATTGCTCCAGCATGCACGTCCACCAGGCACCACGGTCGCACCTGTCCGACACGTACGCCCAGATTACTAAACACACCGACAACACCTGACAACGCCTGACTAAACCCTTACGCAAACCCCTCCACGCACCTCTTCTGCCTTCTACCCCTTTGGGATCGGACGCTTTCTCCTTCCCCACAGCCGATCCGCTCTCCCTCGGACCTTCCAGCGACACAAAGCGCGCCATCTCCGCGTATGGCGCTGGACCAAGGGCTAGTCGGGGCTATGGTTGTGCCGAGGCACCGATGTGGACAGCGATGTGGGGTGCACGAATGAAGGGGAGGACAGTTTCACAAAGGGCCGTTGGTTGCTTATAAACGATTCGGGACTGCCGCCGGTTAGCTTTTTTTAACAGAGAAAAGTAAACAAGTCCAGAAATCATCAATCAACCGCTCTCTCCACATACAATCAGATATCGCAGATATGTCGACTGTCAGCTTCACCCTCTCGCAGGATTACGGGTATGTTGTGCAACCCCCAATTCCGTTTCCAATTGGCCCAATCCCGATCTCCGTTCCTCTGCGACCCCAGATTCCACGATGTGGCGCAACAACCACGTTGCGCTCTCGACTACGACAGCGCCACATCTCAGGTCTGGCAGTAGTAGAGGACCAGCCAGAGCCGGGAATGGCAATTGAAGCGCAGACAGGAGACCGAGAAATGGCAGCGCGCAGACCAGAGAGCACCAGCTAATATGCGCGTTCTAGATACGTAATCCTCGCCGCAGCATCCAGCTTCATCCTCAACACCGTCCACGGCTTCAACACTGGCAAGTTCCGCAAGGCGGCCGCCATCGCCTACCCTGCCCCCTACGCCACCAACGAGGTAGCCAAGGACAACGATGATGGTATGCGCCCCCCCCAACCCATAATACTCAGGAAGCAGAACAAGAAGCTAACCCCTCTCTCAGCATACCGCTTCAACTGTGCGCAACGCGCCCACGCCAACTACACCGAGAACCACACCTCCGTCCTCGCCACACTCCTGATTGCTGGTATTCAGTTCCCCCGCGTCGCGGCTGGGCTCGGTGCTACCTGGGTTGTGGGAAGGTACCTTTACATGGCGGGTTACTCGAACTTGGCGTATGGACGGGGAGGAAAGGGACGTTATCGCGGAATGATTGCGTACATTGGTCAGCTTGGGCTGTTGGGGTTGACGATCTACAGTGGGCTGGGCATGATTTTGGGGTGGTAGAGGTGATACCAGGGGGAGTCATAGTGTAGGTTAGTGAGAATAAAAGTTGTATTACTCTAGTGATTATGGGCTTGATTGAGGGGCTGTGGTGAGGTGTGATTTATGTGATTGAACGTGTGAATGCATTGGAGACAATAGATGATATGTTGGCATGTCGACATTTCAATTCGTAAAGCTAGTAATACAGCACCAGCAGAAACTCAATATATACACCTCACCCGCTTTTCCTTTCCCACATTAATTCATCCCTCATCCATCCCACAACTCCCTAACAAATTTCCACCGCCCCTTTCCCCCTCCACCCCCCAGCCACAAACCCCCACTCCCCCCTCGTCACAGGCGTAATATCCCCCCACCCCCCCGGCGTAACAGGCCCCCTACAATACGGCCCCCTAAAACTCCTCACCGTCGCACCACTCTCCCTCTCCCTCCTCTCCCTCGGCGTCGGCGGCGGCGCCAGCCTGAGCGCCTCTTCAGGCACTCCCGAAATGGGCATCTGGGACCCCTTATACAGCGCCACGAACGCGGCATTCACAAGCCGCAGCGCGAACGGCGAGACGCGCAGGTGGTCGTATGCGCGCTGGAGATAGGTGTTTGCAACTGGCCGCCCGGACTGTGCGAAGATGAGAGCGCGCAGCTCGCTCAGGGCGCGGGCGAGCGCGAGGGCGATGGCGGGGGCGGAGGCGCCGGTGGAGAGGAGGCGCGAGTAGGTTGCTAGGGCGTGCTTGAGGGTGTAGATGCGGTCGAGGGAGAGGATGGTGAGGCCTTCGGAGGAGAAGAGGATGGTGTTTTGGTGGAGGGAGCGGTGGGTGAGGGTTGGTTGGGCGGCGGGGACGGCGAAGCGGAAGGGGAAGCGGAGGGAGGCTTTGTGCAGGATTTTGGTGAGGGTTGAGGCCGCTTTGGGGGTGGGGGGGATGGCGTGGAGGAGGGTGATGACGGGGTGAGGGGCGCTGGGGATGGTGAGGGGCGTGAGGGTGCTGGTGGATGTCCCGGTTGAGTGCATGGAGTGTGTTGGGGAGCGTGGTGAGGATGGTAGCGTGAAGATGCGGGGAGAAAAGAGGGAACGTGGTGAGTGTGGTGAGCGAGGGGAGACGGGCGAGGATGGCGATGGCAGTGGCCATGATGGTGTGGTAGGGGAGGCAGACGAGGAAGAGGACGCAGAAGATGCAGACGAGACCGATGAAGCAGATTGAGTTGGTGAGAGACGACTGAAGAACGACGAGGTCGGTGAAGAAGGAGACTCCGGCTCGAGAGGTGGACTGGGAGAGGCGGGTAGCGGAGTGTCTTCTCTCACGAGGACTAGGGAGAGGTTGATGTGCTTCCGGATCAAACGTGAAGAGATGTATTCGAACGCCTCGGTGTGTTGTGAGGGGAGTGCATTTGCCTTGACCTTCGGCGTAGGAGCGACTCCAACGGGGCCAGAGATGCGGGATTTTTGGATAGCCATATTGACTGTGTGGGTATTTCCTTGAGGAGGTGGTTCTTTAAGAGCAGGTATGAAGGAGATAGTAAAAGCTCCGTGGGTGACTTGAGATACAATCCAGATTAAATACCCAAAATGAAGGAAAGTAATGAAGCCGCAGACCTAGTGAAAAGTTACGGATGGAGTTCGAAACCAGGAGGCAGGAAGACGGGATATCTATAAGAAAGCGCAAGGCACACTCGCACGGTGCAGATCATGAAACGAACTCCCCAAGAACCAGGAACAGGGCAATCAAAACAACGACAGAGGTGTCGAAAATAAACAATTAAGCACCGATGAAACAGGCCGCCACTTGTGGACTCTGAAGCAGGCCCACTTCCAACAGGCCGGGGATGCAACCTCACCAACATATCCTCTCTAGTTCGGTATGCACAGTGCGCCTTCTTTGGACAACCCCGAGACAGACATAGACAGGCACAGTGTGTGTCTGTGCTGCAATATGATGAAGGCACCGTATCGTACAGCAATAGTACCATGCCCATGCCCATGCCCTGTCACCTCTGCCCAGCGCTCTTAAAATGGAAATCACTCACCTCACAGCGACCATAATAGAACGGCACAGTGCTGTGGGAGGGCCATGGCAGCGCTTAACCCCCCATATTGCAGCTATTTTAACATCATTATCCCCCCCCCCGTGATGTTACACTGAGGTTGACCATTCCTTCCCCGTCTTCTCCGCCCCCAAGCCCATCACAACATCGAAAATAGACCAGCCGGCGTCCGTGCACCTCCACAATCACACATCCAATCCCAGCAATCCCAGCTATCCCCCCGCCCGTCCCAGCCAGTCCGGGATGAGCGGGCGCTTGCAAGCGCTGGGAATTCGCAGGGGGGAGGTGACAGATCAACGGTTGGTCCACGACTCGTCGACAAGCCAATAATGAGACATGGAATCACGGCCGGCCAGTGTTGGATATGCAGGTCTTGTCAACTTGGACGATGATGCCCCTGTGCCGTGCATGTCAGCATATCAATGGCCTTGGTTATGGACTGTACGTACTGTACGAAACTTCATTGTGGTGCCATATTGCCATATCTGGTAGGAAAGGTGAGTAAGTGTGGGTCTGAGGTGTTGGATGTGCAATACTACTCACCTACTCGACACTTGCAACGATGTGACGCCCGATAAGGCAACTATGGAACTGTCGCGGTGATCTTGAAAATACTTGTATTTGAGTTGCAGCGTATTGTCAAGAAGACAGTTCCAAAGCTGAACGGATAGAGGAGGCAAGAGAGCTTCAAACCCATCGCCCCGAGACATTTGCAAAGGCCATTCATACCTTCATACCGGATGGATCTATCAGCCATCAATTCTTGAGCAGCGGTGCTCCAGCCCTTGATTCAGAGGCAGGTCCTCCTGTACAAGGCCTCAAGCGCATAAATAAACTAGGAGTTTGTAGCAAACGACGCTGGACCACTAAAAGATTCAATGCCTATGTTCAAAGAATACACCACTTCTGTCACTAAGTGTAGTCCATGGCAGTTTCTTCCACCAACAGAGGTTAGGGAGCTCCGATGATGCTGCCGACGACGGCAACAACAGCAACCAACGACGGTGACAGCAAGACGACAGCGAGCGAAACGACAGCAAGAGCACGGCAACAACAGCGACAATAATAATGTCGCAACTTGAGTTAGAGCCCAATCTGACCATTCTTCCATCCTTGATGACTGTGCTGTCCTCCCACCGGATGTTCATCGACCGTCTTTTTTCTTGGAAGTCTTTGGCAGTAAGAAATCACAACAATCAACCCTGGCCTGGCGTATTTACCTTGCCAGAAGCCACTCCAATGTAGAGTATTCTGTACACATTCACCAACTACCTGCCGCTCTTCTCCAGAGCTCTCTCCCTCCAAAGCAATATCTGTCCTATAATTCCCTCGTCCTTACTCCCTCCCAGCCCAGTGAACATCAGCTCGTCCATCCTAACTCCAACAAAAAAAAATTATCAAACCCTCTGTCTCGCCCCTGACACCCTCCATCCACCCCTCCGCCTCCCGACCCGGAACCCGGACTGAGACCCAGCCCAGACCCAGACCCAGACCCCCGAGTGAGACAGCATTCCCATTCTCCTCGCCCATCTCGAAACACCAACAAACCAACAAACCTGCGGCCTCACCTCTCGCCCCGGGCCCCAACACCTCCCCAAATCCCATACTCAGCTTCTAAACAAATCCCATAATCCGCCTTGCTCCGCCCATACCCACAATCCTCCGCCCACAGTCCTCCCCACCAGTCTCCGCGGTCTGACACGGGAACTCCACTCCACCCGCCCATCGCTGTGCTGGCACCACCACCACCTACCTCATCGTAGCCCATAGCCCATAGATCGAATCCATGACAAGCGTACATCTGCAGAAACACAACCGTTAATGCTACCCTCCCCACAACGCCCAGATGCTCAAACGGCAAGAGGTGCGTAATCGATAATCGGCGATCTAGACGCGGGCCCGGCCCCGCCTCTGTGCTGCGGAAAGTGGGTCGGGTGCTAGACAACAAGACATTGGGAGGGAATATTTGCTCGAGAAGGCACTTGTCAGCTTGTGCGGTGCTGAAGATAGGCGGGGGGTATGCGCGCGGGTTGATATGGATAGGAATGTGGAGTGAGGGGTGGCGAGGGGGAATGGAGGGGAAACGCGTTTGCTGACGCGGTGGCTTGTTGGTTTTTGGGCTGGTGGTGAAGGGGGATTTTTGGAGGTAAGGGATGGGCGAAGGGATGGCTGAAGGGTAAGGGGAAACGGGAAAGGGATGGAAAAGGGTGGTGAAGGGTTACAATTGTTGTTGAGGGACGAAAAGTGTGTATCCAATGTTGTTGGGATGAGCAAGTGTTACCCCCCTTTCCCTCATTTCAAACCCCAAAACGCGTCCACGCGCCAAAGACATCAACAAAGGGCTTCCTCCGTGACGCGGTTGGTGCCACGTACTGACTCTTCTCGCGTCAAAAACCGGGCACACAGGCATCCCCGCCCTCCCCACCAGGAGCTCCGGCCAGTCAGCCAGTCTGCTCCGACGTAGTTTCAAGATGTGGCAGGTGTTATATTTCTACACTATGCGACAATTGTTGGTTCCCTCCGCTGTACTCGGTACAGTTCATGTATGACCTTGACCTCCCAACCCGTACTCCCGTCCGTCCAAAACGCCAGATCGCTCGCTACAGTAAACTCAACTCTCGTGGTATGGTAAGAGGCCCTTCTTGAGCTCGAAGACGATTTCAGCTGCTTCGTCGGCAGAGCGGGCTTCAAAATCGTAACGTTTTGACTCTGTGGCGCGGTAGAGGACAACCTATTAATACAAGTTAGCCTTCATCTAATCTAAAAAGCACTTGTACCCCCTCCTCAAGTAATACCACATACCTTAAAATTCGTCGGATGCCTCCTCGTGACCTTACACCCAACAACGTTACTAAAATGCACCGTCGTAGTCTTCCCCTCCCCCTTCCCCTCAAACAGCGTCTTGCCGCTCGGCCCCGGCATGATATGTAGATACTCGCCATCAATCACGAGCATCCGCTCGTTCATTGCAACAAACCGCATCGGCTGCCGGCGCCACACAATGTACTTGCGGAAATTCTCCGGATTACCCTCCTCATCCTGCTTCATCGCCTCGCGCGCGAGCGGGTGCATCGGCGACCCTGCCATCCCCGTCGGCGCCGCCGCGCCCTTGCGCATCTTCCGAAGTGCCGCGCCAGACGGGGCGTCGAAGGAGGCTCGGAGAGGGGTGCGTGGGGATGTGGAGGCGGGAGAGCCGGACATGGTTAGGGGCCCGTCGGTGGCGAAGCGGCGGCGCGAGAGGTCCAGGTCGGTGCGTGCGCCGATGGACTCAACTGTGCGGTCGAGGAGGACGACTGTGCCAGAGCCAGAGTGCTTGAGCACGTGGTTCGCTTTGTCGAGGTGCCGCTTCTTGCAGACGATGTCGAGGACTTCGGCGAGGTATGTGGTAGTTGCTACGTTGAGCGTGACTAACTGTCCCGGAGAGGCGTCGAGGGAGTGGATGTGTATGCGTAGGAGTTTCTGGGCACCGCTGGGGGCTGCGTTGCCTCGGATGGGAGCAGCGGGCATGTCTGCTAGTGTATTGGAGCGGATATTCGGCATGGTATTTATGACGGGATTGCGCGGCGATGGGGTTGGAGCGGCGGTGGAGGGGGCAGACGAAGGGACCTTGGGGACGGGTATGAATTCGTCGTCGCCAGTTGAGCCAGGAGATTCCTGTTGGAATTGTGGCGTGCGCTGTTCGTTCTCTTTGAACTGTTCCTCCGTGGCTTCAACGAGTGCGAATTCATCATAAGACGACGACCCAGAACGAGTACGAGCCACCTTGTTGTTCACAGTGGTGAATGCCACGACGGGCTTCGTGCGGTCGAGAGCTGGAAAGTCGTAGTCCACTTCGTCGTCTTCGATTAGACGGAGGGTCCAACGGTTGACATTGAGTTGCTTCGCCGCTAATACGGGGTCTTTCTTCTCCTCGGCATACCTGTTCAAACTCAATCCGATCAGATCAGCCACTGTAACCTGGCGATCTCCTCCTTCTCCGCCGTGTATAGTTCGCCGGATAAGCACTTCGTAGAATGTCTCGTTTGACGTTGCAAATGGCGCCCATATGCGGAGCCTCAACGGGTTCGGGTCACCTCGGCCAGAGTAAGACGCAAACTTCTCAAACGGCATTGCTGCCTTCGTTCGTTTCGCACTTATGGCAGCTGATAAGAGACTCTTTGGCTGTATAAAGCTTATAGGGCGAGGAGGTGGCAGTGCTTGTAGGATTGCCGGTGCTGGCTTTGATTTCTTGAGAGACATCTTTGCCAAACTGCGAGGCAGCGTACCAACAGCGTGGTGGTTTAAAGATGTTGATGTGCGGCCCTCGACGCTGCCCAGTATAGACTGGGAGTCTACACTGTCTCCAAAGGCCGAAGACATATCCGACACATAGGAGTAGTCTTCCATCTCATCTTGGGACGTGTCCACACGTCTGCCAGCCTTCGGCGGCACTTTCCCTTGCGCTTGCTGTCTCTTGAAGCCGGAATTATCAAACTCGTTCTCAGACGACATCTCGCTGCTCGTGACAGTATCCCGTCTAGCTCTTTCTTTGACCGCTTCAACAGCAGACTGCGACCCACGACGAGCACCAGGCTGGCGGGGAGGGGACGTCAAATTGGGCGAGCCTTTTGAGTTGGGATTCCTTATAGGGGAAGAGCCAGAGCGTAACCGTACCGGCATCTTCGCAAACTTGATTTGTTGAGCAGCTCGCTGCTCTTCTTCGTCGCTGTCATCGCTGAGATCACTGCTATCTTCTTCTTCCATCTGTTCACGCCTTCTCCTCCTCTTTGTAGCGATCCCAGGGCCCATTGTATCTCCAGCGCCTTCTCCAGTAACCATACCGCCTTCTTCAAATTCATCGTGAGATGATCCTGGCTGTAAGCCAAATCTAGGCGCTTTAAAGTATTCAGAGGTTATCGCGGTAGGTATCGGAGGTGAGTGTGTTCGCTTCACGTGTGAGGGGTTCTGGCGCCATCCAGCGGCCTTGAAGCCAGGTGTATTGAGGAATGCATCGTTGAGAGTAATAAGGCGTTCACCAACACCATCTTTAACTGTATTCAGATAATTTGAGCGAAGCTGATATGAAACAAGGCTGAAGGTTTGTTAGTGACAGTGTTCATCGGGGCAAGTTGTTCATGAATGAGATGGGACGATGGACGATGGCAAAGGTATAGACATACTCTTCCACTTGTATAACAGACATTGTGTCAAGTATATTCTCACTGTAACATTGTTGCTTATATAGTAACAAGTTGCGACAGCAGATTCACAGCTTTCTGGACTGGTGTTTTGAGGGTTTGTCGTCGTCGTCCGCCGCGGCAACAAGGCGTGGAGATAGGCACGCAGCCTTATCGCATATGCGGGCTACAAGGGTCATGATTTAGCGTACTTTCAACAATAATCGTAGCCTTCCCGGGTGCCACCATTCGAAATCATATTCAACCAACGCCACCTCACTTCACAGTAACATAACATGGGTCTAGTTGATTATTCAGACTCCGAATCGTCGGACAATGAGCAGGTCTCAGAGACGAAGAAGCCCACCAAGGGATCATTTCAAAAAGTGGTCGATCGTTCAAACCCAGGAAAGATAAAGGTAACCTTACCTACGACGACAGCGCCAACCAACGATGAGCCGCCTGCAAAGCGCGCAAAGACGAGTGGAGGCACATTCGGCGGCTTCAACTCCTTTCTGCCTGCCCCAAAGAAGACGGGGACGGCTGCTCCAAAGACCTTGGGGGGTGGCGCAACCGGGAATGGAAGAGGTGGCGGGCTAGGCTCTGGGGTGAGCTTGAAGACCGGAGCGGCGCCAGCATTCAGTCGAAATCCGGAGCCTGTCTACAACGGTGGAGATAATTACGATGGTCGTGAAGGGTCAAAGGGTGGAGAGAGCAGCATGGGTCTACCGCCACCCAATTCTGCGGCGCAAATACCGGCGGCGGACGTGAAATTGGTGGGGAAGCCGTTGATGTTCAAGCCTTTATCAGTGGCTAGGAAACCACAAAAGAAGAAGAAGCCAGTTATCGCACCTAAGACAGCAGAAGATACGACTTCACAAGGGCCGTCGGACACGGCTTCAGAAGCACCGAAGGCACCACCGGCGAAAGTCTCGCTTTTCTCTGTGCCCCAGGATACAGATGACGATGTTGCTCCTGAGCGAAAGGGAGAGTACCAGCCAATGTTATACGGCGCAAAACCCGAAGAAGAAGAAGAGCCCGAAGTCGTCAAAAACCCATACTACGAAGATCAATACAACGACGCTGAATCCCATCACACCGTCCCGCCACCTGCTGCCCGGGCAGCTCCCCCAGCATCTACAACCTCCAACTCCCTCGACAATATCGCCTCTGATCTACAACTATCAGCCTCAGAACGGCGCCAGCTCTTTGGGCGGCAAGGCGCGCGAAATCTCACTGCCAGCAAAGTTATAAACTTCAACACAGACGAGGAGTACCGCAATAACGAGGAATTGCGCTCGGCTGGCGAGCAGGCGGTGCACAATCCCGTCCGCTCCATTGCACCAGGCAAACACAGCCTCAAGCAGCTTCTTAATGCAACCGTGAGCCAGAAAGAAGCTTTGGAGGAGAGCTTTGCGAAGGGGTATGCGAACCGGAAAGAGGCGAGTGGGAGGTATGGGTGGTAGACGTCTGGTCAAAGAATATGCCATGTTAGAAAGTTAAATGGAAATAATGATACCCTTTCTTACTCTGAATAACTCCTTTTATGTATTGTATCGCGGCATCACTAACTCACTTTAATATCCCAATTCAGACTGGTACCACACGTTAGGTGACATACGACGCCTTTCAATTGACGAAGTCAAAAAGGCACGAAAAATCATAAAACACCACCCTGATCGACATATCCTATCTCCAAACAAAAAAGAACATGAAGAGTTTACCAAAGCAATAACCAATAGGAGATTGTCTATTAAATCTTGACAAAAGGTTGATGTTAATGAGAACTACCATTAATCTAAGGCCATGTTGTTGCATAAGCTCTTCTCACTAAAGACTCTTCTCGCCGAATGCTCTTCTCACCGAAGGCTCTCTTGTCACTGAAGGCCCTCCTCACTGATGGCACTTCTCACTGAAAGCTCATTCTTCAGTGAGTAAAGGTAGTGTTGCCGTGCATTCAGAGTCCCTTCTTCCATTATGGTTTTGAAGAAAACGTCTAGTTCAACATCTGTGAGATTGTTCTTTCTGAGTTTTAATGTACTCAGCCCGCTTGGTTGTGCAAGGATTCAGGGTGATATCATGATATGGGCGGACAGATATGGCTGCACGTGTGGTGGATACCAGTGTAAGTATTCTCATCTCCCAGGAGGGCATGGCTTCATCAATCAAATTTCAACTATCCATATATTAAAATATCCATCACCGCGTACACCTCTCACCCGGCTCCCTCCACTCCAACCCCAACCCCTCAAACACCCTCTTCTCCGCCGTAAGCATATCTGGTGCCTTCCCCCCCACCCCCTCCAAATCCACCCACGCCCCATCATCCCGCCTCCTCACTCCACTACTATCAAACTTCAGCCCCAAAACCGCCTTCACATAGCGCCTCAGATCACGCTGGAACGTCGTCCCGCTCGTCCAACCTGCCACCGCGCACCCGACCGTCCGCCAGGGGCTAACTATGATATCAACTCTGCGGTGGATATTCGGGTTCTTCGCCCTCGGGTCAGCGGCTAAGTCCTCTTCACGTGTGGGCCACGCTGGGTCCTGCCATACTACAAGCGCCTTATCGAGGGTATCGAAACCTACGCCGAAGCCGCCGGTGTGCCCCATGTCGCCCTTCCAGCTCACGGGCGTCTGGTTGCGCTCTGAGTTCGCAGTCGACAGTAATAGCGTGTGAGTTATCCACTCCCGGCGCTCAATCTCCTCGACTATGCGCTGGACGAGGTATAACGTTACCGTCTCATCAGGGTTACTAACAACAACATCCACATCGCCGCTCTCTGGCTTGCCACGCCTATACCCACCGACGATAGTCATTTGGCAGCCCGGAGCGACGTGATTCGCAGCTTCAAGGATGACAGCTCCTATGCGCTCGACTTCGTCGCGAGGGATCTTCTGCTGAAACTCTTCGTAGTATTTCACCCCTATCTGCTGCACGCGTGACAGATTGTTCCATCCAAACTCGACCACGTCGTCTAGGTCCCGCCATCCCTTTCTGTAGTAGAAGTCCCTAGCGCCTTTCGGGCCAACACCCCAGATCTCATAGAATAGATTCAGCGTCTGCATCTCAGGATCGTTGTCAATGTCTTCTACTGCGCCTATGTGGCCAGTGTCATTGAACTCCTGCCACAGTGTTGCTATTCTCGCGGAGCATCCTGGCAGGTGGAGGATCTCCTCGGCTGTCGAGATGGTATGGGGATATGCAGCTAGTGAAGCAATTGAAGTAGAGTATGCGCGGACGCCCACCTCGTCATTGGTGAGGATACGCGACTGGCGGATGCGGACGAGGAAGTCGATAAAGGGGTCGTTGAGGGTGTAAAGAGGGGTGGGGCGTTGGCAAGAGTAGCTCGTCTTCAGGTAATCCGGGATAGGTGGCAGCTCAGGAGGGTTATCATGCTCAGAGGTTGTTTGACGGATGAGTGGCGTGGGACGTGTCACGGAGGCCTGGGAAGATGGAGATTGCAGCGGATTGGAGCGTCTGGGGAATGGAGGTGACGAAGCGTGCGGCGAGTCGCTCTGGGCGCGAGCAATGATCTCCCCTGGTAGTGGGCTTTTGGGTGGCTGGAATTTGGTTATTACTTTGATATTTCACATGGGCTAGGAAACATACCTTCATAACATTTCGGTGTTTTGGAGCTTCTACCCTTCGTCCTTCATATACTGTATACCCATCAAGTGGCAGCATGCGTCCAGCCGCTACGCTTTCCTCGAACCATGAGAGCTTCACAACTTTGATTGTGCCATTCGCATTGAATACTGGTCCTTCTTGACTGGCAGTTGCCGTTCTGGGTGTGTGGGGCGATTTCTCTCTCGGAGGGCTGCTGGTAATCTCCTTCCTCAGGCTCTGCGCAGGACTCTGGACATCTTCAGACTGCGTGCTGCTGCCACTCCTTCCTCTAACGCTTCTCTTTTGATTTTCATCCTCTTCGGCTTCGGACTCAGTGCTCGAATCGAGGACCACAACTTCCACGTGATCAGGAATCTTAAATGGACCAGTGCGTCTCTTTTTCCTCGCAGGCCCCTCTTCTTGGCTCCTTCGACCATTCCCCTGGTCCGCGACTGGGTATTTCTCTTCTCCTTCGGTCTCCTTTACTTCCTCGGTCCATAACTTCCTACTCCTCAGCTCAAACTCAGCCCTCTTCTTCGTCGCTACCTTCCCAAGCACCAGCTTGGCCTCGGTGATGTCATACGTCAGATTAGGGATCTCATCTTCGAGCTGCAGGCGCTTCTCGTCAGGTATGTGCGCGGATAATAAATATGTTATGGGGAGGTCAAGAGGCATTGTTTAAGCTATTTGAAATGAGAGTGCCATAGTGTCATGGTCGTGGTGTGGTGATATATGATGGGCAGTATTGTGGTGGCAACTGAGACCGGCTAGCTTGGTACATCTTTGAGGAGAGGTCATTAGAAGTTTAGTTTACCGCGCTGCGAGTATCAGCCAGAATACTCTAAGTTGCAGTTGTTGGGCCTTTGAGTGAAGGTATCGTGGCTTTGGAGGTGCTGTCATTGTCAAATAATACACTCGGCTAAATATATGGACTACCATTTAGTATATTCTTGTCGATCATGGCGACAATTCAACAATACAGCGTTTGTGACAGTTATTAAGAAGTTAAATATTCAGCAAGGTACAATTGCTGGAATTTTATGGTATTTTCCCCACTGGATTCAAGGTTCCATACTTTGAAAGTGATTAAAAATATTCTCAAATGGATATAATTTATACTCTAAACTATTTTCGTATGCTTTAAATCTAATATATATATGTCTCGCCCAAATTTTCACAGGCTTGCTAAACACAATCATTGACTACTCATAGATCATAACTTCGCTGGTGCCAATAACCATATTTCCGTCTTCTCTACTCCCCTTCCACCATCTTCACTTCAATCTTAAATCCCAAATCCGCAAGGCGGTCTATGAGAGGTTGGCCCAGCGTCGCAGGGGTCATGAAGCCTCCACCAAGCTTCTTCGCCGTTACATCATCTTTCAGGAGGGTAAGGGCAGCCTGAGAGACCATGAGACCAGACACTGTAATAAATGTTAGCAACGCACCTAGCGAGCATAATCGCTGTTATTCGCCTTGTCCGGAGCACGAATGAAGCGAGGTTGGAGTGCTTACTTCCATAGAGAGCACCGCTGTATCTAACCCTCGCATGGGCTCTTGTCAACGTGTCGGCGTTAGGTCGTCCCACCGCGCGATACTCTACAAAATGGCTCTTCGATTCCTCCTCCGGGGCTCCATATCCTCGCGGAGGAATCACCTTACGCATCGCCCACGTGGCGAATGGGATCTTCAGTAGGATCGTCCCAATAGTCAAAACAAAATGCATGAAGAGCGCAAGGAAAATGCTCCTAGCCCTGGAGTACTCCGAGAATCTGAAGTTCGGGCCATAGACCTTTCCATTGCCAATAAGACCCCATGACCGCTCGACGATGGGCACGTCGCTCGATGCTCCAAAGTATGTAGTCAGAATTCCCAGATCGGGGTGCTCTCGCACCCCAAGAATGTTCGTCCATGCTGACTGCGTGGTCGGAGCTGTGGGTCCAGGGATCGGGGAGTGTATGAAGGGTATCTTGATACGACGGAGGTCAGCAATGCTAAAGTGGTCTACGACTTCCAAGATCGAGTGCAAGGTCCCTCCAGAGAATGTGCTCCTATATGCGATTAGTGATAACTCTCTCGAGAAAACACACGTGATCATAGAGATGGGTTCAGAGGTGGATGGCAGCATAAAAGTAGAAAACCTACTTGATGTCCTCCACCGAGAAGATGACTTCTCTTGTCGTCGTGGAGAGTTCTTGGTGGATGCGTTTTACAATTGCATATGTGACCAGATCCGACGGTAACGATTCAATGGCAGACTGCGATACAAGAACAGCTCCTGTGCTCTTTGCCACCTTCTCATACTTCTTGACCATACTCATGACCCAGGGAATCTCACCCGTGATGTCCAAGTAGTGCGTTCCATTCTCGGCACAGGCCTTAAGCGCCGGCTCGCCGTAAACACAGAATGGCCCAACAGTTGCGATGAGCACCGTCGTCTTCCTAGCCAGATCGGCAAGTTCGGCTTCGTCCAGGTTGCATATTTCAATTGCTACACGTGAATGTCAGCCAGCCCGACAATGACGGCTCCCATTTGGCGATGCTTAAACGGCGGGAGGATCTGAAGCGCTGATTTTTGACTGGTCTTACATGGCTGCACCCTGTCTGGGTTAATCTTCGCACATGATTCGGCCACAGCTTTCAGCTTCAATTCTGATCGGCCGGCAATGGCCCATCTGATATCCGTAGGATAGGACCTCGCAATGTGTTTTGCTGTCCACGATCCGGTGTAGCCGGTGGCACCCCAAAGCACGATGTCATATTGGCGGGTGGACATCTCAAATGACGGCGATGTGGATTCTAGTGTAAAGATAGAGCTTTAATATATCTACGTATGTACCCTTATATAGTCTATACGGACAACAATTGAAATCGTGAAACGGCGAGTGTTGGAAGAAAGGTTAACTCAAGTAGAGTACAGATATTAACACATGGGTCCTCATGTTTTCTCTGATTCAAAGAGGAACTGTTGGTACCTGGGGCCTGGATCTATCGATTGATCACATTTAGGCTTGGGTGTGTTTCGTATGTACAAGCTGATTATGTAATGTCTTGTTGGTTTGTGTTGGACCGTTGGACCTTGGGCTGGACATGTGTTACCCAGATATGGTTTAGTGTGGTTACGGCTAATTTTTGCTTCCCGTTGGTGTGCTCGTGTAGTTCGCTCACAGTCCAAAATTAAGGCACCCAGGCCGCACTTTTCAGATTAGGGCTCACTAAAAAAGATCTCGCGAAATGCTATCGAGGAACACCGAAATCAGAGCAGACGGCCCAGCGACAAAGAACATCAACGACTTGTTCATCACCGCCAAACCACAGCCAAGATGACCAAACGCACCAAGAAGGTCGGAGTTACCGGCAAGTACGGTACTAGGTACGTTTGATATACCCAGGAGAAGAATCCCCTCGACGACATATACTCTATTGCGACCCTTTTCGACTTTTCGACAAAGTGGGATCCCACGAGGACCATTTGGGCAGGAACGAAACAATCCGAGCAGCACACCATTCCGAATACCGCTCAGCTTCGACACGCAATTACCAGTCGGCAATAGAAAGGAGATGAAAGAAGAACTGGCGCTGACTCTTTCTCTTCCCACAGATACGGTGCTTCCCTCCGTAAGCAGGTCAAGAAGATGGAAATCACACAGCACGCAAGATACGTCTGCACGTTCTGCGGAAAGACCACTGTTAGACGCCACTCTGTCGGAATCTGGGACTGCAAGTCGTGCAAGAAGACCGTCGCCGGAGGCGCTTACGTCGTTTCGTATGTGCCCCTCATCACTTGAAAATTGCTCCATGAGCCTTGAGTGGGAATACTAACGGTCATTGTTACAGCACCCCAGCCGCCGCTGCCATGCGTTCCACGCTCCGCCGTCTGAGGGAAATTGCTGAGGTTTAGATGGGATGACATTGTTGTGGATACATTTGCTGGTGCATGGGATCGGTCCCTCCGGATGAGAGCCGATATTTTGTCGATGCGGACTTCGATCATGGCTGCGATAGGGTCTCAATGAAATCAATCAAAATACCTCGCTGCGAGTCACGATACTCTTACTGAGAGTCAGACTTGGTCGGCTCTTTGCTGCTATTGATAACGTGATATGAATGAAATGGGAGAGGTTGGATCGATGACGTGGATAATATGTTTATAGGAATCGAGGGGTGCTGCTCGCTGCACAGCCACCAATCCGCTGGCTACCTGTGTACAGTCACAAAATAGCCTTGAGGCAGTCGACTGCCTCACTGCCACGGCTATGGATGATGGCACACAACAATGGCAAACGAGTATCGATATTGCCACCAGATCAGAGAGCTTGGGTCGCAATGGCGCGAGTTCAAACTGGACTCGGTGAATATATTGGTATGGTCTTGCCTTCCCTTTTTGGTTGGATTTGACTAGCATATTCCAGGTCATGTGCTTTCGATACGGCCACGCAAGCAGCAGCGAGGCAGATGCCTACCTATATTTCCCTATCCCACCCATCCGAAGTTCACGGACTCTATCTCGACAACTCTTCTCTGACTCACACCTATTTCAATGATGTATATATCCAAGTCTTAACCCCAGTCAGTTGCCAGACGGCAACTTTGTGATGGTTTGTTCAATCCCTCATAAATCACGTGCTCGCCACATGTCTAAGGCTCAAGAAATGCAAGTGTCATAGGGTCGTTTTTAGCTTCCAGAGCTGAAAGACAGACCCAGTCGACACGGTCAGGTCACATTCTACCTTCCGGGACGGGATTGGATAATCATCCGGGAAAACAATCTTTGATGTTCCCGAACAGGCAATAGCTGGTCATAGCTGGCCCTCAAGGTGGCCGCACTAGGGCGCGTGGAGACCCGTGGAGAGTCAAGTAAAGGCTCACACGTCCTGTCCTCAGGTCCAAGTGTTTCAAAGATCACGTTTCGTTTTTCGACAGTAATAGATCTGTGGTTTGCAGGGGAGAGAGAACATCGATCGCATCCTGCTCCTGCACCATCCGCCACGGACAAACCCACGGACAAACACACACAAGGCCTGTCTGTCTGCCTGGCGCTGTGCTGTACAGTACAAAAGAAGGCCCGGAACAAAGTCCTGGCGGTACAGTAACAAAACCCGTACATTACAGGCGGCAAGAAGAGTGGTCACGACGTCCTTGCGTTGCCAAGTGTACCTACGGCCCTCCACTCCCTCCTGCAGTCCTGGAGTCCTGCCGTTACAAAAAAACTCCATAACAAGGTATAACAGATATAACTGAAATAACCGGTAATTACTCATAACACAGAGAGTGGTGGTCGACAAAAAGCCCAAAAAGCCAGCTTGGCACAGTTTGGCACATTTGCTCTCATTCGAACCATTCGAGCCATTCGAGCCATTCGAGCCACACACACTTTTGAACCGTGGTCACCGCTCCAGGCGACAATTCGTCCATGCGCCTCGCTTTTGGAGGGGAAGATCATTCTCAATTGGACTCGCTTCCGCAATGCGCTAGCGTATCCGCAATAACCCATACCATCACCCAGTTCCTTACTCCGCCGCCTCTCTTACCCTCCAACGCCCCGTCCTATCTCACTTCCGCTGCTTGTTCACTATCGCATCTCACCAGAAAACATATTAAATTCACCAAAGCCACCTTTATGACTTCTTCAACTCTACAAAACATCGACCACTTTTCTACTGTACCCTATCGGCATGGCTGATCAGTGTATTGTCTGCCTGGACGTTTTGGACGTCGACGATGCCTTACCTCCCAAGGGAGACATCGTCGAGTCTGAAGTTATAGTCAAATCCGAACTTGAAGATCTCGCCTCCGCCCCAGCTCACAACCACCACGCCGACACCCAACAATTACTTGCAGTTATACAAACCTGCGGGCATATACTACATGATTCATGTCTGAAAGAATGGATCCAAAAAGCAAACAGCTGTCCCATTTGCCGCCAGCAATTTAACCTTGTCGAAGTCCATGACAAAACGTCAGGTTAGTCTACCGCCCTGGCCCCCACACCTGCCAAATTACTCCAAAACACTCTGCTAACTCCCCATTACAGGCCCGATACTTTCTACATACACAGTCGAAGATAAAAAGCAAGTCGCCGACTTTGACCCACTCGCCTGGATTGAGGATCAAGCCCAAGAGGAGGAGTTGTCAAGGCCATGCCCAATATGTGCCAGCTCCGATGACGAAGAAGTCCTTTTGCTATGTGACTCATGCGATGCGCCATACCACACATACTGTGTTGGTCTCGATAGTGTACCTCATGGGCACTGGTTTTGCATGGAGTGTGAGCACGAGGGCGCAAATGCTCGCACCGCAGAACCGTCCATGGCATTTGGCGGAACCCGCCGCAGGAACAATGAACGCACACAGGCCCAGGTTCGACAGGCCCGTTCAAGACGCCGTAACCGCACAGAAGCATGGCAGGGCGCTTGGAACCAAATCAGTGACCGCATTTATGACGCCTTGGAGCTGGATATCGACTATGACGAAGATAACTCTCTACAAGAATATCGACAGTCCCAGCGCCGCACGGAGCGAGAGCGTCGTGAGCTTCAACAGTGGCAACAGCGCCTCGCGATCGCTAGCCGCCAGGGCGCAAGAGAGGTTTTCAGGAACTCAGCACGGTCAATCCTGAACAACAGAGTTGAACCACCAGCACCCAGAGAATCCGATGAAGAGCGAAGAGCATGGGAAACATATGATAGAGTCCGAGAAGCCGAAAATTCTGGAACTCCCACTCGGAAACGAAAGTCGCGATCAACAACACAATCCCCAATAGAACCAGCAACAAATGAGCCGGAACGCAAACTCAAGCGTCCTCGTACCCGTCGAGTTATGGAGAATGCAGCAGGATCCTCATCCGATGGGAATCCAGAGTCGCAGCGGCCAAATGGCCACCGCAGACCGATTGCTCCTGCGCCTCGCAGGCCAATGACTCCCAGTGCCCCCACTCCCAATACAGCGGCAGCGGCACCATCATTCCTCTCATCACTTTTGAAAGAAGTTGAAATGAGTGCAGCTAAAGAAGATGACAGCGACAACAATGAGCACGTCTTCGTGAACACGAATGCTACGAGCCCTGCGGCAGAACATTCATCTCCCGTTTTATCGCCAGCCACCAGCAGCTACTCTACACCCCGCGCCATGTCATTGACACCACCCCCCAATGGCAATGGCATCCGCAGATCTGGATCTCCATTATCACTCAGCTCGAGAGTAGAGCCAATCTACCCCCCAGCCGACTATTCTCCCAATCGCTCGCCTCCAGAGAGGACGACGAGAGCCGAGAATGGACACTCAAGGCCTAGCACACCGCCTGCTAGCCATCTTCGCCACCCCAAACCCCGAAGACCTCAACAACCAATCCCAGGAGAGAGTTCTCCGACACAACCCATCTCCATCGAAGCCAAAGAAGGCATCCAAAAGATCGTCAAGAAAGCACTTGACCCACACTACAAGAAACCGTCTGGCATCACGAAAGAACAGTATGCGGATGTCAACCGTTTGGTTTCAAGGATGTTGTACGATAAGATAGTTGACCCTACTGCCTTGAACGATGACGAAAAGTCAGCGTGGGAAAAGGTTGCCTCAGCTGAGGTAGCCAAGGCCGTCGAAGGGCTTTCTGCATGAGCCAATTTGGCGTGTTTTAGGGCATACTCTTAATGATGGCGTTTAACAACTTGGCGATACAATGGGCGTCTTTGCATTTTACATAGGATACCCAATGGTTGCCGGATATGGCTTGCCATTAGAGTTTCGAGGGTTTTCACGACTAAACGATTAAGCCGGGCATGCGAGGGAGCTGCTCATTGTGTATATTTAGATAGATACGAGTTCGTAGAATGGTTGGATGCCAATTCAATGACATTTTATGATATACGTCCCAATATTTGCTTTCTACAAGTCATTTCGTGAAGTCTTCATTCAGGTACAGTAGATGTCTCGTCTGTGCGTAAAAATACTCGTACATTGGACGCCAAAGTCTCCATTTCTCTGGCCGACACTCGCATAGATTCACATCTGTCGGCCTACAGGCTGCTTATAGTTGACCAATAGATACATTCTCACTCAAAAACAAAGCGAAAGGCATGAAATCAGGGTATGTAAACATATAAATTCAGTCTTCATGGATATGGAATATCAGCAGTATCTATCTAACCGTACCATGTAGGGAAATCTGCAGGTACCGCTAGCGAAAAAAAGTCTGCAGGTCATTCTTTCTAGGCACCATTAAATGATCGAAACATTCTCGGAGGAATAGGTCTTGATGATAAGGAAAAGGTGCCATGGATTGAAGAAGGAAGAATCTCTCCGCTCGCGTCTTTTGTAGGAAGAATTATTTCTCGGCTAACACGTGACTTAGCGTGTCAGTTGGAAAATTAAGGTTAGTATGGATTAGGAATAGCGTCAATAAAGTTAAGAAAGTTGAGCTCGTGTCTCTGGACGTCCCTGGCTAGATTTGGTAGCAGAGCAAGAGCACCACCACAGGCTCGAGCAAGACGATACCAAGATGGCGGCATCAAGTAGAGGAAGTGAGGCTGCGGCCTCGCTCATACGTATGTCCATCCCCCTCAATGCCGGCAGACACCCCGTCACCACAGCACAGCAACTAACCCATCTCCCCAGGAGCAACGAAAAACCCCCGTCTCTGCAACACCTGCATCTCCTCCCTCCCCTCCCGCCGCACCTACGCCGCCGCCGCCGCGCAACTCAAGCCCTCCGAGCCCTCTCCCTCCGCCTCCCCCGCGACCTCCACCGAGCTCGCCCCCTACACCATCAAATCGGGGATCTGTCTCTCGCGCCCCCCTTTGCTCACGCAGCCGCTTCACCCCTTCGAGTCGGCATTCTTCTTCTACCAGCGTCGGCTGAATGAGCGTCTCGCTATGCCCTTCTCGCGGTACTTCTACTTCAAGAAGGACACGCCGCTCGACTCGGCGTGGAAGCGGAAGGCGGCTACGCGCAATGGGGCGCCCGCGAGGGACCTCGGCGCGTATAATCCGTATAGTGAGACGGGGTGGAATGATGAGTTGATGGTGGGGGATAAGGTTAGTGAGAAGAAGGCGACGAGGGAGGCGCTGGTGGAGGATGCGATGAATCGTGGCCTTAGTGCTGAGGAGGCCGGTGCGGAGGAGGAAGAGGTGGTGGAGATTCCACAGGAGAGATATACGGAGGCGGATACGGCGAAGGATGTTAAGAGGCTTGATAGGAAGTTGACGAGGACACTGTATCTGGTTGTCAAGAACAAGGAGGGGAAGTGGGCGTTCCCTTCGGGTGAGCTGGTTGGCAGGGAGAACTTGCACCAGGTATGTTGATATCCCGTTGAGAGGCTGTTTTTTGGCGGATATCAAAGCAGAGACTAACTATTACTACAGGCTGCGGAACGTGTGCTCGTCCAGTCAGCGGGGATGAACATGAACACCTGGATCGTTGGCCACGTGCCTATCGGACACTACATCTCGAAGCCGCATCTCGGCGGCGACTCGGCGATGACAAAGCAGGGCGAGAAGACCTTCTTCATGAAGGGCCGCATTATGGCCGGACAGGCGGACTTGAAGGAGAACGCGTTCGGGATTACCGACTGGAAGTGGCTGACGAAGGAGGAGGTGCAGGGACATGTTGGTCCGAAATACTTCAGCCATGTTAAGAATATGATGGCTGCGAGGTAGACTTGGGTAAAGAGGAGGTTGAAGGTCGATGGGGAGATGTGGAGATGTGGAGGATACTTGTAGTATAGAGAGTGTATCATATTGTCAACATTACGGTGTATTATGTCTATCTTTTCAAGGCCGCACATATGAATCCCTTCCGATGTCCGTCTCCACATAGGCAAGTCCAATAACATCATCGATATCTGCTTTCTCTGGTTCTTCAACCTCGCCAAGTCCCTGCTTCTACAGCTTCGCAGTTCCGCCGCTATTATTGCGAGTTACAGCCGCCGATTACACTGCTTCCACACAATCGCTGGTTCGAGAATCCAGCCACAATATATTTCATGGGGAAGATTTTTTTCTGCTTTGGTTTCTTTTTTTGTCGTCGTTTTCGACCAGTTGGGGCTTGTCTGCTCCTTCGGGCTCCGGCAATTACTGGAAGTGCTGCTGTTGCTGAGCGAGAAATATCGGTAGGAACAACCAACGGCAACATGAACTAGTAACGACAACGGGAACGACCAACAACAGCAAGAACGACTAATAGCAGCTAGAACGACTCCCCAGTTCTTGCCAAAGTATTCCCAGGCTCCGACGTACTCCCAGACTCCGACGTACTCCTTAATGGTTGATGTCAGAATAAGCTTCATTTTCTCAGCACCAATACTCTCAGAATCAGGATCAGCTGTATTCATTCTACGACCTTAAAAAGCAACGCTCCAGAGCCCTATCTTAGAAGTACTTACTTATTTCCTTCGTATCCCGAAGCATTCGCATTCTTTTCTTTGGGTTTTGATTTTTATAGGTGACTTTCACAAAAGAAACGGGTATCATTCTTAGCTTTCACACCACCTTTTTAAAGGAGGGGGGATGCTCTTCGATAACAGTATGAGACTTCAAGAGAGTGCATATCATTTTGAATCAAATCTACAGCTCAGAGCCGTCCATGAATTGTC
Organism: Pseudogymnoascus sp. WSF 3629; assembly: GCA_001662585.1. Taxonomy (NCBI): domain Eukaryota; kingdom Fungi; phylum Ascomycota; class Leotiomycetes; order Thelebolales; family Thelebolaceae; genus Pseudogymnoascus; species Pseudogymnoascus sp. WSF 3629. The sequence continues at coordinate 170,207 of KV454590.1, forward strand.
AGTTATCTGCCATCTACGCTCAAGTGGTACCCTGACTACGATGCAGTTGATCCGTCACTCCTTAACGCCCAGGCATCCCACGTCCATTCCGCCCTTAGAACTCCGTATCGCCCCCCTCCCCCCTTCATGCCGGAGTCCCATACCTTGAAAACCCTCCCAAACTCCAAATCCGTAACGCTCTAGTTCAAATGTGGTAATCCCCCCGCATCACCGCCATCCAAATCGCAGACCTCATCCAGCGTCCCATACACGCGCAGTTTATTAGCATAAACCCGCCAAAACGGTGCAGTGAGGGCCGGCACAAAGTCATTCCCGCGGGCAGCACCGGCAAGCATAGCCGCAGCCCCATCTTGCCCCAGCGGCGGTGAACCAGTCATGTCGTCCTCGATATCCGAGTCCAGCAGGCTCGGTTGCCTGGCCTTCTTCTTGATCGGGCTCGGATCGCTGAGGACTTGGAAGCGGTTCGCAGAATGAGGCGCGGGTTCGAGCACAACACCACCACTATCGTCGTCGGAGCTTGTGCTATCAGCGGAGCCGGTGGAGAGTTCAAATGGATCCACAGTGTGCGTGACGCTGGGACGGCCAACATCTAACTTAGCAGCGAGCTTGAGGAAGATCTGCGCGGTGAGATAACTGTCGTAACCTGCTTCATGGAGTTGGTGGCGATTCTGGTAGGATCTGAACTCCTCGGGGAGGCAAATGTCTGGTATGCGTTGGGATTTCAGGTCTTGGTGAAGGTCTTGAAGACTGGACGATTGACGCGAGTCGATGAGTTTTTCGTGGGTGGCCATATATTTCGTGTCAATGACCATGGGGAAGAGAGCATGGACCTTCTCCTGGAATTCGGTGACGGTTGGGGGGAGGTTTCCAATGAAGGTGTGGTAGAGGAATATGAGGTCGGTGAAGAGGTTATGGCCGACGAGGACGCGGGATTTGGCCGTCAGTGCTTTGGTGAGGCTGGATAGCTCAAGCTTTTTCAAGGAGGTGTCAATGAAGGCGGATTGGCCGGCAGCGTTGATACAGAACCAGTTCGGGGCTATAGCGGAGAGATCGCCACCAGCGAGAGCTTCAAAAATGTAGCGGAAGCCTATTTGTCTGGTTATTAGAGGCGCGACGAAAGAGAAAGCAAGAAATAGCCAACATACCCACTTGTTTGGACAGCTGAGTTTCATTGGCTATGACCTTTGAAGCAGCAATCTAGAGAAATCAGCATTACCCTTATACCAAGCTGCAATCCACATACCTTAGCCTCCTTCGCCGTGTCCATCTTCTCGACCTGCACGAAATCGGCATTCTTCCTCGGCAAGAACGCTCTGTACTGCTTGAACTCAGTTCTGACAAGTTGGTAAACCAGTCTTCGCTGATAGCCACTAAGTCCACCAGGCACAGAGACATTGTAGAATCCCATTGCATCCCTTACTTCCTTGTTCTTGGGATCGGTCCATTCCAGCAACTGTCTTCTAGCGTTGCGGTAGAAATCAAGAGTGACCTGGTCACCAGGGCCGATTTCGATATCCGGAATGGTGCTGTTCCGGTTTTGGCGCTCTAGGAAAGCTTGACGAGCTTGGGCTTGCTCCTTGCGGGAGATATATGATATCCCTTTCGTGAAGACGGCGCCGATGTCGAAGCAGTTCTTCCTTAGGAAATGCATAGAGCTTGATGAGAGCGTAATATCACGGTAGATATCGAGTTTATCTCCATCTTCCAGCAGTGGATTGATATTGAAGTTGTATGGGCGAGATGTGTAAACTCCTACGGTCTGTCAGTCCACGGAAATGGCAACGCCCCCTTATCTCGTCATGTCCAGCTGACGAGGACTGACCATTCTTCCGATCTTCTTCCACACAGGTCAGACCAATCTGCAAGACTTGGTATCTTTCAGCTGCCTCTTTCGTATCCTCATATTGTTGTTGGAGTGACGGCTTGCCAATTTCGTTGAAACGTCCACCAGGTGAGTATCGTGCCTTGGTTGAGATCCCACTCATCTCCACGTCGACGGTAACGAAGCTTGCAGTGGAAATAGCTTTTAGAATGGGCAAAAGCTCATGCCAGAAGTGCTGCTGGTCGACTTCCATATTGATGGAGGTTAATTGGAGAGGCTGCCTTTCGTGGCATATGTTTTGAGGGTTGTATCAACTTCAGGTGTTGAACGGCACGCGTCACTTTGGTCGATCTAGCATGGAATAAGGAACAATAGAAAGCCCTCCAGCTGTGGGGTAGTTGTTGGGTAGCTGTGAAGCTATTTTGGCAATGAAAACACACACAACTTATATCATGGGTGGCGGTTGTGGCTTTTATATTTAAGCCTGACGTGCGTGTGAACTTCAAGGGATATAAAAGACGTGCTTCATTAGTTTAATCACCGCAAGAAAGAGCTTATGGTTCTGAATGCAGCAGAGAAGAGATATATGGAACTTTGAAGTAATGTTTGACTTTCCTGAGAATTGTTTTGCCAGCACTCATGTTTCAACACCAAACAAATAAGTCACCGCCGGTGCTTGTCAAAGGTGCCTTCCATGCACGCATGCATGAACCACTTAAATGACAAGCCGTCGTACAGATTGAATCGCACCTCACGTGACCATCCCATCACCGCTGGGGTGCGGCTACGTCCGATGGTAATGTCCAAATTGCCGAGGCTCCAGTACGCGATCACCTGCTAACACTCCGAGAGATCTCCAGAATCTCCCCATCCATTCCTCGGAGCTAACGACTGAAGGGCCTCATCCCCGTCCCCTCTAATCTCCTCGGCCTCGTGCGTCCTTCTCCAGATGCCCTACACGCTAAACAATGGCTTTTAATGGGTCCACGCCTTCACTCCTCCCTCCCAACGACTCCGGATCCTCATCCTTATCCTCCTCACAACTACTCTCGGCTTCAATGGCGAGCTCGACATCCTCTCGACATGGCTCCTCCCAGATCTCAAAGATCTACCGGCAGTCCTCAACCCTATTTCTGACGCGTCGATTGCCGGAGTCGCTCTCTACCATCCTCCCAGTGATCACGGCGCCGACCACTACAGACTCCAACGGCAACGTCTCGGTCGTGGACCAAGCCCCAATTGCTAAATCCTCTCGCACCACCAGGATCAAGGTCTGGAGTCTTTACCTAACCATCCTAAACGCCATCGTCGAGCTCGACGGCGAAGAAGGCAAAGCCGCCTTCGGCACCCAAGAATGGCGCAACCTCGTCACCAAAGTCCGTGACGGCATCGTCTGGGAAGAAGTCGTCCAGAACGGCTACCGCGGAGTGGAAGGCGACGTCGACGCCGACGTCGTCATTAACCTGTTCGTCCCCCCCTCCTCATTTCACCCCCCATCACATGCTAACCCCCTTCCCCAGAGCAACCCTCCTCCTCGCCCACGCCCGCACCCAACACCTCAACCAAACCCGCCTCGAAGCCTACCTCGCCGCCGCCCGCACCCCCAACCTCGACCTGACAGGCCGCTTCAATGAATCCTCCGTCCGCGGCGCTAGCCCCACCCGCAGTGTCGGCACCGACACCCCCCGCGACCTAAACGCGCGCGTCAAGATCCTCGAGCTTTACACCCTACACGTCCTCCTGCGAAACGACGAGTGGGCGTACGCGCGGGACTTCATCTCCGCCTCCGAAGTACTGGATGAGGAGCGCCGTGATGCGTTTCTAGCTGCCCTCCAGAGCCTAGAGGATGAGCGCGAGGAGGCAGCGTTGAGGGAGCAGGAGATGGCGAGGGAGAAGGAGGAGAAGTTACGAGCTGATCTTGAGGAAGCTAAACGGCGGCGGATAGAAAGTGAAGAGCGTGAGGCGCGGCGGCTGGAGGAGCAGCGCGAGGCGAGAAGGGTGGAGGAGCAGAGAGGGAATAGGGCGGGGAGTGAGGTGGATTATGGGGTTGATTCTTCGCATCCGGTGCAGTCTAACGGGTCTGCGAATGGGAAAGCGAATGGCTCGGCGAGTGGGAAATCCTCGCCTTCTAGGTCGGCGTCGGCGCCGCCGCCGAAGAAGGGGGCTATTAAGTCGAGGGTCTTGCACTCGACGAAGCCGTCTGGGTCGGGACAGCGGGCGGCGGTGGCGACGCCGCCGAATATGATTCAGCGCGCTACGGCGCTGATGGGGAATGTGCAGAAGCTTATTAAAGTCCTTGCGGCGACGCTGTTGAATAACCCGGGGTCGGTGCTGAGGACGGTGGCGTTTGCGGTGTTGATATTGCTTGCGCTGGGGAATAGGGCGGTGAAGGAGAGGGTTAGGGGGGTGTGGGGGAAGGTGAGGGGGACGATGGGGATGGCTACTAAGGTTAGTTATATTTAGTGGAGGAGGGGAGATAATGTCGTATATGATTGCATATTTGGCGCTGGTGGGGATTTGGGGGTTTTGGAGGCGGTATAGTTTGTATGTATAGTAAATAGTAGCCACCCAGAAGAAGGCGTTAGTTAGGATTTGAAGGGGAACATGGCATGTCTGTCTGCCTCAAGAGGTATAATTTATTTTATTTGTTCTTGTTGCTCTGCTCTTGCGGGTCTTAGTGAGCCCACGTATGCATCAAAGTTATCATCACAGGCTTTTCCCATTATCCGATCTACATCTCCCTTTCCCCTTCTATAACCCCTCCCTGCCCATCTCCCTGCCATTTAGCCACGCGACAAGAACGGCGCCGTCTCCATCTCTCCAGCAACCTTTTCGTAGGCACAGTGACCGAGGATCTGGCGGATCTTTAACCGTGTCGACTCGGCGATAATTGTCTTCCAGCACCCCTCCCCCGACTGTCTAGGTTCCGAGCACCGGCGCGGAGGTTTCTGTAATCTCCTCCCCTTCCGCTCTCTCGTCGTCCCCGGGTTCTCAGATTTCACAGCCGATGTTGGGTTACTGAAGGCATGGTGGAGCTTCGTGAGGAGTTGGTCTGGCGATATCCCGATTTGGGAACTGTCGATGGAGATGCCCATCTAGGTATTCTTTCGGCGGGGGTAGCTGGAGGGAGGCGGAAAGTGAGAATCGTCCTTAGAGATTCTCACAGGTGATAACACTTGGACAGAAACTGAAAGAACAAACCGCCACACACAAGCACAGCAGAGGGGATAGAGGGACTATGGGAGAGAACATGATGCCATATAGTGCGTAATTACCGTACCAGGTACGAGAAGGCTTATCAACTACAGTGGCTGGGATATCGTAAAATAGTGCTATGATTTCCGGTCAATATTGGACCCCTGTGACGACATGATGATCGATTGACAGCTCGGCAATCTGCTTCGATCTCTAACGGCCACACTCTTAACCTTAACTTCTGCATATCAAATTCCAATGCCTATTTAACGTCTATAAACTTACGGCAGGGACGCAAATGCCAACGAAATTAAAGGGGATAGATAAAAAGTAGCAAAAATGGTATAAAATGCAAAATAAAAATGCGGAAATCGCACTCCAAGAGGGGCTCGAACCCTCAACCTCAAGATACCACGTGAATTATTTCATTCAACTTATAGTAGAAGTCTTGCGCGCTACCATTGCGCCATTGGAGCTATGGTTTGCAGTAGCGCGATGAGGGAGGTCTATATGTGTGATAGATATTTGCCTTTGGATTTTTTTGGTGCGGTGGTGTGGGAGACGAGGGGGGAGAGAGGGGGGGGGATTGTATGAACTGTTGTTATATTGAATGTGCTTTCTACTAGTTGTATATGATGAAAATTGAGATGCTAGGTTTGCTCCTACATTGGGTTCTTCCTAACCTATATTATGGAGGACTAGATTGGAGGAAACTGTATTTTTCTTTGATTCTAAAAACATTTTGTAGTGGGGTGGATTTATTTATATATATGTGATGTTTTTTAAAAAAAATAACCAAAATAACGGTTTCTTCCCACCCAACATATATTTGTTATTTCTAGACCAGAAAATCCCATTTACTTGATACAAATATCCCGAGCTACCTGGTATTACTATCTATACCTCCCATATCCTCTAAAACATCCTTATAACCCCCCACCTCTTCCCAACCTCACCCACCACAAAGCTAAACACCTGTCTCAACCTGCTGAGACACCATGTGTCGTCACCCACCACCACCACCATTCACCAAAGCAAGAAAAAAAAACACATTTTTGTTTGTTTATGAGTGGTGTATTATTATATATATTAAGCTATCCTACTTCCTCGCTGTCCTGTGTTACCAGCTCCCCCATTCATATCATATATCATATCCATATATACCCATATATCCCATCCCATCCATCATATCATGATTCCCAAAAAATCCCAAGCGCTATTGTGATATACCCAATCCCATCCCATGCACCCATCCATGTTCCCAAATCGTAAAAATATGCAATGCTCCCAAAGTTCCCAAAGCGTATGATCCCAACCAAACCCGCGAGAGTAGGGTGGGTAGAAGAGTGAGAAAACGAGCCGACTTTAAATCCCACCAACAGGCGTAATCAAATCCACACTCCTCGTCCTACCCCCCCACCCGCCACGACTCGGCAGCGGCCTCTCCCCCGGGCTGGAAACAACACCAAAGTACCCCTTGCTGTTGTTCTTCCCGCGGTAGGCCCAGACAATGCCGTCGGAGTCTTCATCTGATGACTCTGGCGGGGATGGGTGGTCACGCTCAGCGCGTCGCGCGATGCCGGAGCTTATCGAGCGGAGAGATGCGAGTGCGGTCGGGGGAGTGTAGAGGGAGGGAGAAGAGAGGGTGGGAGAGAGGCGGGGGATGATGTCCCGACCGGGGTTGGCGGATGTGGTGGGGGAGGCGGGGTGCTGGTATGTTGGGGAGAGGTATGGTGATGGAGGCGGGGAGGAGGGGAGGAAGGTGTGTTGAGTGGACACCGGGTGATCGAGTTGACGGCATCGTTCCGAGCAGTAAAGCGTGTTCTGGTGCGGGGTGGGTGGGAGCTGAGAATCGCAGTATGTGCTATTATCACCACCGTTAGCTTTAATCCCATCTCATAATTCCCATCATAGGAGTTTGTTGGGGTAAGGAAAGAAGCTTACCAGAAATCCAAAAAACTCTCATCCCCACCTTCAGCAGCAAACTCCTCTTCCTCAGCCGAGCGAGCAGCGCGCCCGCGGCGCTCGCGCTCCTGCGTGCTGCGACGGAAAAGCATTGGGCGGTGCGAGGAGTTCTTGCGGCGGGGTTGGGGCCGGGGGGAGGGGCGGGGGGCGGGGGGGGGGGGGGGGGGGGAGGTGAGGGTGGAAGGGGCCAGGATTGCGGGTTGGTGGTGTTTTGGTGGTGGTTGTTTTGTTGGTGAGAGTGTTGATGTGAGCTATGTGTGTTCAGAGTTTGAAGTTTGGTAGTGTGGTGAGTGAGTGGTATGAAGTGAGAAAAGTCCAGACGGAGGGGTCGTGGGGGTTGATATATAGAGTTTCCGATATGAAGCGTGCGTGTGTGTGATAACGGAGAATCCGATGATTATCGATTATCGGCTTCGGGCGGGTGCAGACGGAATGCTGAATGGGGAAATTGAATGGATCCTGACTCCTTCTCTATCTGGCGTGTAATTGCTCGTATGTGTGTGTTGTGTGTGTGTGTGTGTGTTGTTCTCTTATCTGTGGCTTGTGGGGAAGAGCTGAGTGAGGTGGGTGTGGGCAGGAATGGCAGATAGATAAGGTTGGTGAGTCTAGCCGCGAGATCGGAGATGGGGGTTGGTGGTGATAAGTGAGTAATCCGAGGTTCGATGGAATGGTTAATTGAAGCAAAAGTTAAACTGTTTTTGTTTTAACTGTGCGTCTGTGTGTGTGTGTGTGTGTGTGTGTGATTATATATTTTCTTATTATCGTGGGAAACTAAAGGAAGGCTTCAGTCTTTATATGTATGGATGGTCAGAGAGAGAGAGAATGAATGTACCTTAGCAATCCACCATCGTGAGTCAAATGGCGAGCGTGGCAGCAAAAACCCCACCATCTTTTCATCAGTACAGTACGAAGTACTTGTCCCAGTACACATCTCACTGAAAAGGTACATAATCCGTCCTTGGTTGCATCACCTCCACCCCACAATTCCACAATTCTCAGCCCAGCGAGAGGACTGGCAGAGGGGTACATGCGCTCGCACCCAATTTTTGTACGTAGGGGATGTACTACACATGGCCGGCTTCCACCATCCTCTATGGCTATTGTGCTATTGTTGTCCCATCCAGCTTTCTCCACAGATAGAAGATACAAAGACCAGCGATTATGCCATGTGTGGGCCATCTCATCCTCACATTATGCCATTCTCCCACCATAGGAGTACTTGACTGTAGTATGTGAACTCCCATACTGTGAGCAAGTACCCATCTATGGCATTCCCCCCATTCCCGCACCTTCCGTTGTCTCGCCGGTGTCTCTAATCCCCCCACTCTACGCCATTGCTCATACTCAATCGTGCGAGAAGAGAATTTTTATTTTTATTCTTATTTTCGCATCTCTGACTCTGACTCCATTAATCCCATAAAAAAAACGTGCTCTGACGTGGGACGCCGTAGTAGCCCAGAGGGTAACTCTCTTCCTTGAAAATTTATTATTTCAAAACAACCACAATCTCCAAGCGCCTTCAGCTCCTCGCGGATGGGAGACTTGGATGGATATCGATGGATCTGACGATCTGACTGTACGGGATGGGATAAACCCTGTTGTCCAGTGTACCAAAAGGCGTGCAGGGCTGAATGACTGGGTGGGAGTGGTTTTTCTTTGACAGCAAGGTTATGGTATTTTAGAGGAATGTACATACATACGTACAGTACCGCTGGTAGTTGCTTTTCAATGGGGTATGTACTCTTTTTTTCTCTCTCTCTACTATGGATACTATGGATAGAGGAGGACTACACGTGTATGAGGCCGAGACGGTGGTGCGTAGGTAAGACGACTACCACGACTATTGTTAGTAAGACACCCACACACGCACGTACGCACGCACGGAAGGGAAGAGAAAGGGAACAAAGAGAGAGAGAGAGTGACGAGGAGAGAAGGAAGTCGAAACGTGCGAATGGTACGGGATTGTGTGAAAGAGCGAATGTCCGAAACGTGCTCATATTCAACGAAACAGAGTATTGTACTGTACTGTATACAGTATATACACTCTATACTATACACGTTCTGTTACTCTACGATTGTCATACATACGGACAGAGACACAACTTCCATTCCCGTTCCTGTACCTGATATGCATACACGCGTACGCACATACAGACTTCTTACAGCATATATCCTGATGCAACACACACACACCCACCCTCTCACACACACAGATATAACCTACCAAGGTACAAGTATCACCACATAGAAACCACCCAGGTACATGTACCACCACCACTACCACAACCACTTCCACTCACCACCACCATACAGCACACAACAGCACAGCCAAATTCGCAAATCACCCATCAGATGGCGCCTCCGATCCAAACCGCCGATCATCCAACGGTCTCGACGATGGGGTACAAGCAACAAGCAAGTCTACATCTATCCTCTACACCTGTGGCATAAGGTATCAAAGGTACCTCGCCCTCCCTTCCACCCACTCACCACTTCTAAGCCGAACGATTGCGCAATTTGCACCGGAGAACCCCTATGGGATAGTTACACAAATAAACCGATGGGGATGGGGATTATGTAAGGGACGTGTCAGAGAACGTCAGAATAGAACAGTGCGCAGTGTCGTGTGTCCAGATTACTACAGTATGTCCTGCTATGGCGTTATCCTCTGATGATGCTAGATACGGCTCGCACGATAGATTCCTCATACTCCTCATATTCCTCATCTGGACATATTAATTAACACACCCCTCCCTTCTTGTCTCACTCCTCCCCCTCTCTTCTTCTTCAGCTCACCATCTCGCTCCCTCCGGCATTTTCCTATCCCGCTCCTCCATCTATCGATTCCCGCCCCCATTCCCTCCCTCCCCACCACCACTTTCCGATCCCACGCTGTGCTAATCGATCGTCACCCCCACGGACCACTCGCTCACGCACGGTGGCTGTATGGTACTTCACACACACACTCTCCATCCCGTACTATGGAGAAAAATGGTATTTGTATTTTTGTATTTTTGTATCTGGTCCCCCACCCACCCGCAAAACTACCGACCGACTCCGACCGACCGGGCCTACCCATCTTCCGGCGCGGGGGGGGATCAAATAACACCGTCCGTAACACCCCACGTGTGCTCTAGAACGCTGGCACTGCCACTCCGATCCGTTTATACGTAGAGTAGTACGGTACATAACCACACATATAACCTTAGATCTCCTTGTATGTACCTTACAGTCCCCGCAATCTACCCACACACGCAGACACGCAGACACGCAGACACGCAGACACGCAGACACGCACACACGCACACACGCAATTACTCTTGATATGTTCCACACGTTGTGCGATGGGGGGGGGGGAAATGGTTCTGGACCGAGGTTTGTGATACGGATTTTTATTTTTTTAAAATAGAAAAACTTGTGCTGTGGTGAATGGATGGGATGGAAGGGTAGGTTTTGAACCCTGATTGCGTGTTGGTGATTGACGTAGGGAAGGTGGGGGTGAATATCATCAGTGTTGATATTGAGGTTGGAAAGCAAGGCAGAGGATGTGCGTATATGTGCGTATATCTGGATACAGGATTTGTATACGCATATCTATCTGCCCTCTATACTACAACTTCCAAGGTCACCACCACCATACACCACATACATACCCAGACCAGACACGCAAGGTCCCGTCCCTAACAAACACCTTCCAAGGTCCTCTCCTCCCTCCCCTTCCCTCCTGTACCCCCAAACCCCAATGTCAAGGTCTAGGTCATGGTCTATCCCAAGATTCAAGGTTCCACCTCCACGCTCCCACCACGCACGACCGTCATCGCTCCATCGTACCCGTACCCCCCAAGGCTACCACCCACCACCCAAAAACCCCCAATCCCCAATCCCCAATCCCACCCACCATACAAAATACACCACATACACCACAACCACAAACCACAATTTATGTCCAAAGACAACCACTTACTGTCCCGTACTATCCCCCAAGGCCACCACATTCTACCACATTCTCAATACACGTACACCGACGACGCGTCTCCCATGGATCTATCTAGCTATCCATCTACCTAGCAAGGCCACATATCCCATCTCCCCGGGTGTCGCGGAAGAGGAAGGCTGTGGTACGTGTGTTACTTCCCCTCTTCCGGTCCTCTTCTCGGCCCCGAAGCTGTTGAGTAGAGCTACTGTACTCGAACTACTGTGCTCAGACTACTGTACCCCAGAGTAAGTAAGTATCTATCAAGGTATCCAACTCACCCCCCAATCCGTCCAAGCACATCCCCCAAAATAAGACCCAAACAAAAGAAAACAACGAGAGGAAAGAGTACAGTACAGTAGTAGAGTATACAGTACATACCATCCCATCCCAACAGAGTATCTATCTACCTACTTCCCCCTCCCCTCCAAAAAAAAAAAAGTGATATATGACCGTAACCTTGGGATCTACCCACCCCCCTCCTAGCCTCGGAGGTCCGATACCGCTCCCACCTCTACCACCAACACTACTAAGGGTCTGCGATTGAGTGTTGAGTCTGGTACGTTGACATCTCGATTGGCTTTTAGCTTCTTTGACTCACATCGGAGCGGAGTACTGTACTGTACATTCTAGAGCACAGGTAGAGGAGTGGAGGTGGAGGGTGACACATACGACGGAATCTCCCATCGGTGGTGCAAAGCCGAGATCGAGATGCCCTCCCCGCACACGGGAGATACGAGTACGATAGACCGCGGGAGAGACGGCACGGAGACGGGTTGTAGAATGGGAACGGAGGAAGGGGGGGAGGGTGAGTCAAATACCGAGTTTGATATGGACTTGGTATCTAGTTCACCTTCAACGGCGTCTTCAACATGCACATGCACATCACATCCACATTCACATCACATCCACATTCACATCACATCCACATTCACATCACATTCACCTCCATCTTCACCCTCACTCTCATCTCAAGATTTCAACTCAAATCCTATTCATTCAATACACCCCAACCCAACCCCCTTCCCAATTCTAATCGTTCATCGTACACGTATCCCCCATTCCCTCCCACCCCACCCCCATCATTCGCTGCAGTGCTAGATAAAGAAAAGAAAAAGCATGGCCACAGAAAACGCGTAGTATCTACACAAGAAAAACAGCGCTTAGATAATCCTTCGCCCCTTTCCATTCCATTCCCACCTCCCCTAATTCACCCTCTCCAACATTCACAGAGAGGTAAGGCAAGATGTGAGATAAACTACCTCCCCCCAACAACCCCCCCCTTCCCAGCCCCAATCATCTCTCCATACCGTCCGCGCTCGCGGGTGGTGTCGTACGCGTTCAGGACGCGGGTCTGGCTCTCGTCGGCTTGGGAGAAGGCGTAGCCGCGCTGTTTGCGCATGCGTTGGACCTGGCGGACCTTTCGGATTGCTTTTTGGAATTGTTCCATCCTGTTGCCGTGGTCAGTATGTGTTGCATCGAAAAGGGGTAGGGGTGATGAAAAGAGGGTTGGGTGGGGGAAAGGGGGGATGGGGTAAAAAAAAAGGGGAAAGAAAAAGACATACCTCGGCCGATAATCCTGAATATTATACTTCTGAATCTCCTGAATATGATGATAGGTCTGCGGATAATACATCCTCTTCGCATACTTCCACGCGAAATCCCTCGTCAGACACAACACCGGCAATGCCACAATCTGCAGCCAAAACACCGGACTCGTAAACAACCTGGGAATCACACCTTCAAACTCGCGCGAGATCTTCGCTAACGGCATCACCGTGCCGTACACGGGGATGAACACCATCCAGATCACCAGCGAGCCGGGGATGGACATCACGTGGTACTTGGTCCAGGTGTTGGTAACCAAGGCTGCTTTACCCAGGACGGTGACGAGAACGGCGGTGTAGAGCGCGGTGCCCCAGACCCAGTGGCCTGCGATGCGGCCGTCGGATTGAGGGAGGTCGCGCCACCAGATTGCTTCAGCGGCGACATACAGAATCAGGGAGTGGTAGAAGCCATTCAGGACCCAGGCGGCAAAACTGTGCATTTTGAAAAACACACCTTTCTGCCCAAGCTGGTACAATTGCGGGTATCGGTCCAGCAAGCGCGCGGAGATGAACTGGTCGAAAATACCCATGGCGAAGGGGGGCAGCACGGCGAAGACGACGTTGTAGAAGGATAGCGTCCAGGACTCGTAGATGACTTCTCCTGAAAAGACGTTTTGGAAGACGTACCAGAACTGCGTCATGTAGAGGACGATGTTCTTGTAAAACGAGTACAAGATAACCTTACTAATGCGCTGATAACTCCACGCCCCATGGACGAGGAGGAGTTTGCGTAGGTACCTGAACTGCGCGATCGACACATCAGCGCTACGAGCAGCCTGCAGACCTTCCATACCACTAATCCCAACGCCGATATGCGCAGCCTGGATCATAGAGACGTCATTAGCGCCGTCGCCGATAGCGAGGAGAATGGCCTTGAGATGTTTCTTAACCAGCTTGACGACGAGGGCTTTCTGGAGGGGCGACACGCGACAGCAGATGACGGCTTTGCACATCACGGCGAGGTCGAGGAAGTCCTTCTCCAGGTCCTTTTCGAGGGCGTAGGTGAGGGATTTGCCGTCGATGACGAGGGCGAGGGTTTCGAGCTCGAGCTGGCCGGCGCCTTGGCTGCGGATGGCGTGGAGTTTCTTCTTGAGGTTGTCGCGGGTGGAGGGGGCGTCGACTTCGTTGACGATCATGAGGGTCATGTCTTCGCTGATCAGCTTGCAGCTCATTCCGATGTTGATGGCAGTCTCCTGTCTGTCGCCCGTCAGGACCCACACCTTGATCCCAGCTTCCTGGAGGGTGTGAATCGTCTCCGGCACGCCGTCCTGGAGACGATCTTCAATAGCCGTAGCACCGAGGAGGTAAAAGTCGCGCTCTAGGAGCTCAGCCGCTTTATCCAGTTCATCCGCACGATTCCCGCTGACAGTCGTCTGAGCCTTGTCGTACACCTGCCACCATTCCTGGAACTCCTGCTCGGGGATCTCGCGCATGGCGAGACACAGCGTGCGTAGTCCCTCCGTGGCGTACTCCTCGAGATGCTGGAGCGTCACGTCGGTGTGCGGGTTATCAGGCGACAGACGCTCGAGGATGACGGTATCGGCACCCTTACAGTAGCATCTGACCTTTCCGTCGGGGCAGCGGAAGATGGCAGACATACGTTTTCTGGTCGAGTTGAATTCGCAGACGGCGAGGAGCTCGTATTCAAGCTCCTGGTTGTCGACTACGATCTGCACCGACCGCGGCTTGCGGGCTGTGAACTCGTAGCCCATGAGCACGGCGCCTTCAACCAGGGCACCTTCATCGGGTGACGCGGCTTGGTATCTGATCTTTCCACCCTTCTCCTCGAGTCTTTCGGGGATGACGGTGTGGCAGGTTGCTAGAAGTGCAAGGAAGTGGTGAATGGCATTCGACGACTCGTGGGTCTTAAGATTCTCCTTTAGCCTGGCGAAATCGTGGATGCCAACCTCCATGCCGTCCTGAGTGGTAGCTCTGCGGTCTTCTGGGACTTCAGTCGCATATTGGATGCCGCCGATAGAGCACTGTTTGAACTCCATCTGGTTGCATGTGAGAGTGCCTGTTTTGTCCGAGAAGATATACTCGACCTGTCCTAGTTCCTCTACCAAACTCGATGTCCGGCAGACGGCTGGGGTGTCATTGACATCATAGTACATATCGAGGTCGTCGCTGATGAGCATCGCCTGGTAATACTTGACAATTTCAATCGTCACGAACAGCGAGATAGGGACGAGGGCCGAGAAGAGAACCCAGAAGGTAAACATGTCGAAGAAGAAGACCTTGGCATTAGCCGCTATACCACTTGGAATCTCCAGCTGAAGATACTGGAGCTTCTCAGAGAACCTTTGTCGTGAAATAATATCTCCGACTGTGCCGACCACACTTAGAATAAGCAAAATGCTGATAAGCATGAGAATCTGTAGGTTCAGCTGGCGCTCAACTGCGGTTCTCTTGATAGGCGCCGCGGTGGCGTTTCGCATCAGCTTGGTCTCGTGGCCCGTGAAGACAACAATTCCGTAAACCCAAGGGGTATTTCGCAGGGTAGCTCCTCTAAGTAGAAGCTGATCGGGCTGGAGAGACAACTCCTTCTCTCCACCTCCAGTTTGCATGGTGAGCGTGGCTTCGTAAGTATAAAGACTGCTGTTTGGCTGTTCCGACTTGAGCTTGCCACCCAACCTACTCAACTCTGTAGGGCTGACAATCTCAGAAGTTTCAGGGATAGCCTGCTTGATCTTGAGATTCGTCTCTCCGTCCAAGTTCGCCGTTTCGATGTAGCAGAGACCTTCGGGTTCCGAACTGGCAAGCAAGACCAAATCCGCAGGAAATGACTCCTCAGACTCAACCCGTAGAATATCTCCAACAGCGACATTGACCCAGGTAGTATCCTGGAACGATGACCCACGCAGGACCTTTGTTTTCGAGTAGTTCAATTGTTTATCCGCCGACTTCCTTCTGTAATCCTCCACCAGCTCCTTAATCGCAGAGACGCACAGCACAACTATGAGAGGTCCAATGGTGGTATATTGATTCGTAGGTGAGATGTTGGGGATCTGCTGTAGACCAGCAGTGAATAAGAAGAACAGATTGGCGTATTTGCTGAACTGCTCAAAGAGAAACTTGGGCAAGAAGGTGGCGACGTTGTACTTGGCAGTCGAGACGTGGTTGCTGGAGAACTTGTTCGCGCTGTTCGCGGGAGGGTTGTTCAAGTATATCAACCGCGGTCCAAGAGTCGAAGGGTCTGGCTTCCCTCTACCAAAGCCGAACTTGAAGTTATCGAGATCAAAGGCCTTGTGCTCTTTCTTCGGCACTCCCAAACCCGGATCGTCAGCTCTTGCTTGGGCTCCCGGTTCTGTGAGTGGTAGGTCCATCTCTGAATACGCTGGTGCCATGCCCAGCATGGACTTTGCCTTTCCCATCAGCCCTCCTCCCATACTCAACACACTGTTCCTGTTCAGCGGTTTAGAAGTCCGCTGGCCAGGTCGTCCCCCCGCAGGTTCACCCCCATTATAGTACATCGAATCCGTATCATCCGGATATCCATCCCCGTCGTCACCATACCGGTCATAATTCCCCAGCCCAGACGTCTGGCTCGTGTTCGTCCTCGTTATGTCATTGTTATTATACGGGTCCGAGTGGCCGCGATCGAAGTTCCCTGGCCTTCCCGGTAGATCCCTCATGGAGACTCCCGATGGTCCAGGACTGGATCCAACAAAGTCATCGTATGAAACCGACGGTCGCGGTTGCGTGTCATCGTGGTCCGCGTTATATGCCCGCAGCATGTCCTCATCGTTCATCGTAGGCCGGCTGCCTCCATGGTACGCCGGCTGGTCATAGTCGTTCAGGTCGAGAAGCAGGTCGTCCCGGTTGCTGGACGATGCCCCTGGAGTCCGCCCAGCCATGCTGGAGAAGCTATTGGGCGTCGCAGTCGGGGTATGTGATCACTCCCTGCCCAGTCATAGATGATGCCGATGCAAAGATCTTTATATTTTGTCGCACGCCGCAATGTCGTCGCCAGTCGCGAATGCCACGGTCTTCTTGGATATCTCGTATAACACAGCCCCGATAAAGTTTCGGGGGTCAGACACGGTCAGATTCAGGTCCCGTGCTAGCTCAAATCGAGGGTTTTTGCGACGGTGAAGAGGACCTGGAGCTGAAACGCAAGTAATAAGGGTCCTGATGATGCGAGGAAGCATAAATCTCACAAGTCGAGCTTCTGCAATGGAGTCCAGCTTACCTGACGTTCCTATTCTTACTCTCAAACATCCCCCAAATGATCCCTGTTCGCTTACGCCCCAATGCGTCGTAGTCCAACCCGCCGCGCCTCCTCCAACGACGCGGCCGCGTACAAGCGACCTTTTGATTGTTGGATTGGAGGTGGGGAATAGTTTATCCGTGCTGGTGGCGGCTTCGATCTTATAAATCTGGGGAAGGCTGTCTTGCTTGTGAACTACACAAGACACCACCACAATACCCACCACCATACGAGAAGACGATACAGCAAGGCTCTGGTACAATATAGGCCTACGAAAGAGCGACAACCAAAAAGCATAACTGAAAAAGAAACGCAAAGAGGACAGAAGAGAAACCCGCAGCCATGTCGCGCCATCATCCGTACGTCGCCCCTCTCCTCTTCCCTCAAAACACAAGCTAACATTCCTCTCCAGCGATCTCGTTATGTGCCGCAAGCAACCTGGCATCTCCCTCGGACGCCTTTGCGACAAATGCGACGGCAAGTGCCCCGTCTGCGACGCCTATGTCCGCCCCACAACTCTCGTGCGCATCTGCGACGAGTGCAGCTTCGGCAACTACCAGAACAAGTGCGTCGTGTGCGGCGGGGAGGGAATCAGTGATGCGTTCTACTGCTTTGAGTGCACGCGCCTTGAGAGGGATCGCGATGGGTGTCCGAAGATTATAAATCTGGGGAGTAGTAGGACGGATTTGTTCTTTCAGAAAAAACAGCAGAGGGTGTTTGGGACGAGGGGGTGAGGCGTTTGGGAGGACGGTTTACTATGACTTTCTGGGGCTGGTGGCGTTTGGGGTTTGGTGTCTGATGGGCGCGGATTTGGGATGGAAGGGAGGAGCGAAGGGAGGATAAGGATGAACGATTCACAGGAACGCCCAACGAAGGGGCTGGGATGGTTTCCAAGGGCGACGTCCAAAGGGGGCCAAATAGATTCCGCCGCCAAGACGTGGAGTTCGGTGCGAGGCAGGCCGTGCTGCGTATATCTTTGCGCATAGCAGATATTGAAACAAAATGCAGCTTTCACACCCCTCAACCGCCCGAAGATCCCACGTGAACTTTAGCTGTGCACTTCAGCTGTGCACTTCGAACAAAGGCATCTGTGTCATCATGTCTGCCCGAGCGCCGTATCTCAACAATAGACAGAGACAGGCCAATACGCGAGGTGATAGAGTTCA
Source organism: Pseudogymnoascus sp. WSF 3629 (assembly GCA_001662585.1). Classification (NCBI taxonomy): domain Eukaryota; kingdom Fungi; phylum Ascomycota; class Leotiomycetes; order Thelebolales; family Thelebolaceae; genus Pseudogymnoascus; species Pseudogymnoascus sp. WSF 3629. Next base: position 188,145 of record KV454590.1, read on the forward strand.
CCGCCAGGTTTTACATAATCGCGGATCTACCATCTACCTCATGGCACCGAGCAGCAGCATGGAGCGACAAAGCCGTCTCGGGTTGCACAGATTGGATTAAGACCCCGAGACATACTGTACCTTAAAACGAGCAGAAAGGAGGATCAATATTGTGTAGATAATAAAATCATAAGAGCACAACCGCCTTTTATATATCAACCCCCCCACCCACCAAACACCTCCATTCAATATCACACCACTATCTATCCAAGAAGGCACCCACCCAGACGGGACGAGGAATAGATCCCCCCCATCTGAGAGGCGCATCGTTGCAACGTACAGTATTACCCCAGGTTCTTCAAACCCCAGAAATACAGGTGAAAACTTTAACACAACAGCAAGAATCCACCGCGGTGACAGAAGGCGGCGTGACAGTAAGACTCCAACACCGCGATGAGAACCACCCCAGCGGTGGCATAACCGATGTGATGGTGAGAATCCAATGCGGTGACGAGAACGCGCCTGAACAGGAAGAAAGAAACCCCCCACTTCCCCTAGATGAGACACCCCTGGCGCCGCCTTGACGAAAGGCATGGAAGGGCGTCCTTGACGGGTGGAGGCGATGGCCTCGTTAGCTGCCTGTCTGATGTTGTGGGCTGCCTCGGGCGAATATAATATACCTGGTGTCTTATCTCGGTAGCTCGCTTTGTTCGATCACCGTCCTGGGTAATGTGAGAGGTTGTGTTCTGTTATATGTGTATGATGAGATATATATCCATGATCCTCAAAATCTCCTGGTATTGTTTTTTTAAAAAAACCTCCGTTATATTATAATTATATAGTAGCATAATACTTATCCCCCAAATTAATCCGTTATACGGCAGCATAGTGCCCATCAATCTCCTCCCATCCCTCCTTTCGATCATCCTCCAGAACCAGTGGTATAACAACCTCTCCCCCCAAAAAGAAAACCCTTCGCTCGCGCCCACGCACCCCTAGATAATAATAAACACGCCTTCCCCTACTCCTCATCCCCATCTGCAAGATCCCCCCTCAGCAGCACCTGCGCCATCTCTAGCGCCTCCTGATACCTCTCCACGTCCTCCGGCCCCACCAGGCGATCAATCTCCGCCCCCGGACTCTCCTTCGCCGCCCTCCTCTCCATCTCCCTCGCCATCAACGCCTCCTCATCCTACACCACCTCCGCCGTCTCTCCTAGCACCGCCTCACTCTCACCCACCTGCACCACCGCCATCATCGCCTCTTGCTCCGCTCGTACTCTCTCTCTCCTCTCCCTCTCTCTCCGCGCCGTCCACTCCTCTATGATCGCTTGCGACCTTTCCCTATCCCCTCCCCCCAGCGCACCCATGATCTCGCTCCTCCGATGATCCCACGGCGTGACCGATTCATCGGGAACCATCGTCGGCGCCTCCGCCCTCCGCATCTCATCCTCCTCACTAACACGCACCACCTCCCCAAGCACCTCCACATTCTCCGCCCTCAACCTCCTCCATGCCTCCTCCAGTCTCGCTCCCTCCAACGCCCGCCTCCCCTCCACCCCATCCCCCGCATCAGCAGCCGCGTCTGGAACCTCGTCAAACAGCGTCAGCCTAAGCCCCCCCCCCATCCTCTCTGCCGCAGCAGCAAGCTCCCCCCAACCCCCTGCCCCCTGCCCAGTCACCTGCTCCCGCCACATCCTCTCCAGCTCCTCCCCCCTCCCCTCCTCTGCCCTCCTCACCTCCTCCGCCCTCCGTATCTCATCCTCTGCCCTCCGTATCTCGTCCTCTGCGACCCTACTCAAATACACCACCTCCCCAATCACCTCCACATTCTGCGCCGCCAACAACCTCCACGCCTCCTCCAGTCTCGCTCCCTCCAACTGTCCCCCCTCCACAACACCACCCCCCGCATCCGCAGCCGCGCCTGGAACCCCCTCAAACAGCGTCAGCCTAAGCTCCCCCCCCATCCTCTCTGCCGCACCAGCAAGCTCCCCCCAACCCCTCGCCCCCTGCTCAGTCGCCTGTTCCCGCCACATCCTCTCCAGCTCCTCCATCCTCCTCTCCAGCAACCTCCTCCCATCCACCTCCGCTCTCCGCCTCTGTATCTCGACCCCCTGCCTCCTTAGCTCCGCCGTCCTCCTCCTTAGCTCCGCCCCCCGACTCTCCATCTCCTCCACCGCCTCATCAACCGCCTGATCCCTCTCCGGCTCCACCCCCTCCATCCCCGCCTCCTCCTGCATCATCGCCAGCTCGGCCCTCCCCCTCCTCACTTCCGCCCTCCGCCTCTCCAGCCGCGCCATCATCGCATCCATCTCCGCAGTCCGCCTCTGTATCTCCCCCGAAATATCCTCCGCATCCGTAGTCCCATCCATAAAATCCCTCGGCACATCCATAATCTGCTCTCCCACCGGCACCGTCCTAACCTCAGTGGTCTCATGAATAATCACCCTCCTCCCCCCCACCGTCTCCTGCCTTATCCCCACCGTAATGCCCCCCCTCGTCACGTCTCCCCCTGGCCTTATCGCGCTTAGTATCCGCGCCTTCTCTCTAGCCAGGGCGAGGTTGCGGGTGGCGAGCTGTACCTCCTTTCTCTCGGCGGGAGTGATGGTGATGGGCGGCACAGATATGGCGTTAGCGGCTTTGTTGGCGGCGTGGGCGTTGGCGCGGCCGGCGGCGCGGGTGGATTTGAGGAGGGCTTCGGGTGGGTCGGTGCGATGCTCGTGAACGTGGTGTGCAAGGACCTATAGGTGTTAGTGGCGTTGTTCGGTGTTCATGCTGGTGGAGATATGGGCAGGATGGGAGAGAAAGAGAAAAATAATGCAAAAAGAAAAGAAAAAAACTTACCACCTCCCCCTCCAACACCCCAAAGCTCTCCCCAAGCCTAATCTTCAACCTCTCCAGCGCCCCTCCCCCTCTCCCCTCCCACCTCTCCCGCTCCTGCCTCCCCTTCTCCGCCGCCATCCTCTCAATCAACTCCTCCATCTCCCTCGTCGCCTCCTCCTTCTCCCTCTCCGCCTTCTCCCTCCTCTCCCTACCCACCCGCTCAAACTGCGGACCCACCCCCATCGCCCTCGCCCGCTCAGCCATAAACGCGTCACGCGCTGCCAACTGAGCCATCTCCGCCGCCGCCTGTTGTGCACGATCCCGTATCACCTCTGCCCTCCTACGCGCAGGAGCACCCATCAACTCAAACGCAGGAGTCCCCTCCGTCAAGTGCGCTCTGGTAAAGTTTTCGAATATCGCATCCAAGGGATGCGGATTGACGCCTACAGGCGGGTTTGCTGCCGCTGCTGCACGTCTCTGCGCACTAGCAATAGCATCAGGGTGTCCCGCAGCAGCCAAACGCTCCATCTCCTCCTGCGCCATCGCCTCCGCCTGCGCCTCATCCGTCCGTGCACGCTCTTGCGCTACCTCCCCCTCCGTATTAGGCGGGCGTCCCCCAAAGAACCTTAAATCGAATGCCGCCGGCGGACCCCCATCCGCGTCCGCGGACCTCTCCGTGTTCCTCACCGCGCGCCTCTCATCCCGGATCGCCTCGCGGTTACGCACAATGAGCGCTTGCCGCGTGGGCGAGTTGGGGTGTGCGTTGGCTGCGCGCCTCTGCCAGCGAGAGCGTTGCTGCAGATCGTTCTCGAGCCGGCGTACTATGTGACGCTCACGGCGAATCTGGCGCTGGCGTTGGCGGTCGTCACGACGCCATTCCCGACGTTCGAGGCGCCGCTGTTGACGTCGTTGTTCGCGCTCCTGTTGGCTGGTTTCGCTGTCGGTGGTGGAAGAGGGGGAGGCTGCGGCGGCGGGGGGTTCTGTTGCGGTTGTGGGGGGGTTGGATTGGGGATCGGAGGGTGAGTCGTTGGTGAGATGAGTGGGTGGAGCGGGGCGGTTGATGGCGGGGGGGTTCTCAAAGTAAACCCTTTGTATAGCGCGGTTGGGTCGCGGTGGTGCGGCAAAGTCGAAACGACGGCCCAGGTTAGCCCTGATCGAAGCTCGCTGACTAGCCTCGGATATGCGGGTGGTTTGAGGAAAGATGCGCTGGGCTGCAGCGAGAAAGGGGGATTGGTTGTTGGCTAGTGCGGAATCATTGGCCATGAAAAGGGAGAAGGGGTTTGGTTCGAGGGTGGGGAGGGTGATGTTGGAGGGGCCGGGGAGGGAGAGACCAGGAAGGGCGGTAGGGGCGGATGGGGGGGTGGCGTCGGTTTGGTTTTGTAGCTGGGGATCTGGGAGAGAGGGTGAGTGGCCGTCCAAGGTCGGCGTTGAGGCCTGGGACAAAGGTGCGGTGTTTGGTGAGGGTTGGGGTGGTTGTAAGGGTCTGGAAGGTGATTAGTGGGCTGTGATCCATTTAAACTGGAAGAGGAGGAGTCACGGATTCTCTAATCCGTCCATTGGATCTTCTATCGGTTCCGCCATGATTGAATAGAGTCTGTTGCTTATTCTACTCCCACGAGGTCGTCGACGAGTTGTGAACCGATGTTATATTTAAGCTGAAGCAAGGAGGGCGAGGCTGACAAGAGGAGCAGTTACGGGCCGTGCACCTGTTGGATATTGGATTGGAGCATGGAAAATAGTTGATCCGCTGTACCTAGCGGGATTACCCTTTATCGCCCCATCCTATCCTTATCAGATGGCCCGCTACCATCCATCCCAACTCTCCAAATCCACCTCCACAACCAACCAGCCTTGCGCCGACATCCCCAATCCAACCGCAACGATGGTCTGCGCAAAATGCCAGAAGCTTACGAAGCCTACCTCTCTTGCCACGCCCGGCGTGAAGAAGAAGAGTGAGATGTACTACGGATCCCCCGCCGGCACCAAGACCGCTTCTGCTGGCAGTAGTGGCGTTGGCAAATCCACCTCTGCGACTTTGGGGCAAACCAGTATTGGCAAGGTAAGCTCACCTCCTCCCCCTAACCCCCTCCTACATTTACCCCTCTCTCCTCCCATCCCCCCTCTATCAAGTCCACACCACTAACACCCGACCAGAGCAAACTCCTCTCCGCCTCCGCCAAAAACCCCTACGCCGCCTACGCTGCGAAATGCACGGGCAAGGAATGCGTCACCAAGATCGAGTCGGGGAGGAAATACTGCAATAAATGTGCGTACCGCGCGAATGCGTGCGCGGTGTGTGGGAAGAAGAATGCACCCGAGAAGAAGGCGGCGCCGGTGATTACGGGGCAGAAGTTTACGCTTAAGTGAGGAATGGGGGGTGGAGGGATTATACTTTTGCTGGGGAGGGGGTAGACGTCACGGAAGGGCACCGGATATACGGCGTTCCGTGATGTGCGGTTGGCCTGGGAGATGGGAGATAGATCCCTTATAGTGACCGCTGGGGTTGTGTCTTACAGGTCTCAGGTTGAGCGGTCGGCACGGGAAGCCATCGAATAGGGACCAACTCTCTCGCTGGAACGAGAAGGGTCTAACGATGGCTCGTCACGAGTAGCGGAAGGCACATACTCTGTATGACTAGACGGTGCGTAGATATATACATAGAATCCAAACACATTCTCAAATCAACATGACACAGCACTCTAATCTCATAATCCAACCATCTCCATTCATTCATTGTATGTCCATGCCATTGCGGCTCTAAGTTTATCTATAAAGTTATATACGCATGCCATTCAATTGTACAGTACAAAAGACAAGACCAACCTCCCCAGCAAAGCTTCTCTAGCTACACTGTACCAAATGCGAATGCCATCGCCCCCAAAAAACGCCATAAGCTTCCCAAGTTGCTCAAAAAATCCGCCCTCCCATCATACATCCATCATTCCCCCCAAAAAAAATCCACCACCCCCTCTCCCCTACCACGTCTCCGCAATATACTGCCCCGCCTCTTTCTTCAGCCTCCAAAACTCCTCCGACTCCGCCCGACTCATATTCCCCATCTCCATCCCCACCTGCACCAAACTCGACTCCACCCCCTCCCCCATCCCCTTACTACTCCCACACACAAAGATCCTTCCATCAAGCGCATTAATCACAAACCAGCACAAATCCTTCTGCGCCACCACCTCCTCCTGCACGTACCTCCCCACTCCGCTCCTCGACTGCACAACCTTCTTCACCTCATCCTCATGCACGCCCCATTCCCCGCTATACAGCTCGTCGAGCAGGGAATCGCGGACGCCTTGTAGGACCCACACTTTGTTCGCGCAGTTCGCGCTCTTGAGACGCCGCTGGACGAAGCCCCGGAAGGGGGCTACGCCGACGCCAGCGCCGATCAGGAGCATAGGGCCGTCGGAGATGAATTCGCGCGCGAGGGGGTTGCTCATTAGACCCTTGAACATAGGTATGCGGAGGTCGGGCTTCTCGCCTCTCGCTTCAGCAGCGATGAATTTGCGTGCCTGGCGCTCGAAGAAGCCTGAGCTGAGACCTGTGCGGTCGCCGCGCCAGGACTCGGTCTCGTGGACTGTGACTGCGATTTCGATGAGGCGGGAGCACCCCTTCACTGGCACGCAGTTCTCGTGCGGGTCGTTTGAGAGGGAGTAGAAGCGGGGCATCAGCTGTTTGAGGACGGACAGGAGGTGGTCGAGCGGGGGTTTCGCGGAGGGGAAGGCGTGAAGAAGGTGTGCGAGGGTGAGGTGCGGGCCAGTGCGGAGGTCGCAGAATTTCCCCTGGCCTTCGGCGGAGCAGAGGTAGTTCAGGATCTTGCGCTCGTTGGGGTCGGTGGTGTGTTCGGCGAGGACGCGAAGGAGGGATTTGTTGGGCGGGTAAGATTGGATGTCTGCGCACCAGGTGAGGAGGTCGCGGCGGGTTGAGACGAGGGAGCGGGGCTTGTCTTCGCCCCAGATTGTGGGCCAGCGGCCGCTGGTGGTTGTGACGAGGACGGCGCGGTCGCGGGCCACGCGGGGGATGGAGAGGAGGTCCATTATCTCTTCGACCATGGCGTCTTCGTTGGGGGCTTGGACGCCGATGGCGCCGCCGACTTTGAAGTCTACGCCTGTCTCGGCGGGGTAGTCGGAGACGTCGAGGTCGAAGTGGAAGGTGCGCTTTTGGGCGCCGGCTCGGGTGAGCTCGCGGGTGTTGAAGATCTTTGCGGAGAAGACCTCGTAGGGGGGGTGGGGCTTGACGAACTTGGGGGGGTGTTCGCTGGAGGTCGGTGTGCGGGTTTGTTGTAGCTTTTCGTCGATTTCGGCTGTGTGCGGGGTAAAATCGATTGACTGGTCGACAGCTGGGTTGAATGGCTTCTCGTCGGGGTCGGCACCAACGATGGCGGGAGCCTTGTTATCTCTGACGGGGGAGAGAGAGACTGTCTTCGGGGGCAACTCGTGGATGGCAGTGAGCTTCCTCGGCAGCTGCCCAAGGTTCAACTTGAGAGCGCGGAATGCGTCGTTGTCGGGCAGAGGAACATATTCAAACGACTGCGAGTCGGCCTTGGGTGCCAACATGCAACACCCGCCGCCGCAGCACGTCTCGATGAGCCTCGTACCGCTCTCGCCGATTATCCTTCTCGCATCCTCGGCATTCTGCGAGATCAGGACGGTGGATGCTCTGCGCCGGCGTGGCTCTTTGGGGATCTCCTCTTCGTCGGCGGAAGAGTTGGAGGTGAGGGAAGGGACTGCGGACCGAGGTGAGGTGTTGTCGATGGGTGGCTCCTCGGGGATGCAGTGCGAAGTCGTCTTCGTTCGAATAGCCATTGGGCGGAGCATGGCTGCGGTTTAGGTTGTGGGTGAGAGGCGAGGAGCAAGAAGAGGTGATTGTGGCAGAGGAAGGCGATGTGTTTGTGTTTCGCATCCAAGTGTGTGTAGTAAGAAGTTTGCCTGTGATCTTCCTCGGAGGCTTTGGTTGGGAAGTCAATTGTAATAGTAAGTGTGCGTTAAGGGTACTTTGGTAGTACTCTAGTCGGAGATGCTCCACATCCCACTTGGAAGCGTGGAAGGGTGGAAGCGTGGTTTGGGACTAAGCGGTGCCGAAGCCGGGGAATTATGGAGAAGGGTTGAGTTTTTATCAGATGGTGAGATGAGATAAAGGGATGGCGCAACAAAAATGGGAGGGGTGGAAGGGGTGGAAGGGGTGTGGAAGGAACAGATTAGATTTGATTTGATTAGTGGCGCTTTCCAAAGCAAATTCCCGCATTTCGGGGATGAAACGAGGTTACGCAGACGGGACTTGGGCTATAATATAGTAGTAGTAGTAGTCATAGTGTGGTAATACTGGTAATAGAGTGGTAATAAAATGGTACTGTTTACTGTAAGGGTTGGTAGAAAGGGGCGATATGCGGTGTAAGGGTGGCAAGACACAAATTTGCTTGCGGCTTATCAAAAAATGAAATAAAAAACTGGATTTCCGAGGTATCGAATATCTATCCATTGCCGAATCATTTCCCTTGGAGTGCCCAGGTGTAGTACAGGTGTAGTACAAGTCCAGGAGGCTGGGATGGGTGGGATGGGTGGGATGGGTGAGATACATCAACTGACGTGTAGATCCGGGTGTTGGGGCATGTACTGCAGCATCCCGCCGAGTCCCGATAATTACCAAATCTTACCTTATCATCGAAAAATGTAGAGTACAGACATACAGAGACAGTACAATAAATGCAATAAACTTGGAATATAATACGGAAAGTACGAGAAAATGCGGGAAATGCGGGAAATACGGCAAAATACAGTACAATACGGCACAATAGAACCACAAAAAAATAAGAATACCACAGACAGTCCCAGCCCTTTCCCCTCCTCCCCGCCGCCAAAAAAGCAAAAGATTTATTTCAAGGTCACGCCGAGGATCGAACTCGGAACCTTTTCGGATATCATATTTAATGATACTTTGTGAGCGAAACGTCATAACCATTAGACCACGCGACCTATTTATATATTAGCTCTGACGTTTAGTTTGATACAAGTGCCTCATTTTGATTTCTGGATGTCTTCTAATCTTCCAATCTTCCACGTTCCCACGTTCCTAAAGCCGGTCTGGTGTCTCCCGTGCCTACCTACCCCAGAAACTCATGTCCCTTACTCGTTACGTACAGTAGCCTCGTCACCCCAAGTTACCCCCAATTCACTTCCCTAGACATACTATAGTACTCGTAGAAATGATAATTGTCCATTGAAAAAAGCCATTGACTGTTATTTGTACCCTAAAGCCAGTTAATTATTCCTATCCCCAGTCCTTTGCCTACTCCATTCCAAGGGAGCCTCGCCTTCGCTTTCCCAGTCGCTAAACCTAACCCATACGTGGTTGCATGCGTCCCAGCTCGTTTCAGCATCGTCAGTGCATACGCCGACCTGCCGTACATACTGCTTAGCTCGAGTAATCACCACCGACAACCTTCAAACTCTCTCGAATCTCAAGTCCAACGACTTGCCCCTTCTGCCCTCCGCTCCCTGGCGATAGCCCAACTCAAACACCGTAGCCAGACAACCTGTGGATGAGCACGAATGGCAGGACGCTTTGTGCGCGCGTCGAAGTATCGTATGACCTCCCTCCCTCCCCCCGCGCCCAGACCCCGATCGCGCACTCGACGAGCTGACATGAGCATCAAGGACACGTATTTGGGAAGCCGACGAGGAAGGAATCCACCTACGATAACCTTCACATCAGTCGCAATGCCTGGGACACCAATCTGGTCAAGGTAGGGCTGCTTTGCCTTCGCAATTGAGATCGATGGGGGGATAATGCTGACAAGTGCGTGGATAGGTCAACCCTGAATACCTCGCTGTGAACTGGGAGGCTAGCGGTGGTGGTGCTTTCGCTGTCATTCCGTTGAATGAGAAGGGCCGCTTGCCAGAGCAGATCCCACTGTTCAGAGGACACACTGCGCCTGTGCTTGATACCGACTGGTGAGCGACTCGGGCCCCTTGCTTGCAATACACTTGAGACCCGATCTGACGCGTGCGTGCGCATAGGAACCCTTTCAACGACCGTATCATTGCCTCCGGATCCGACGATGGAAAGGTCTTCATCTGGCAGGTCCCCAATGGATTCTCGCTGTACTCCGACGCTGAGGAGCCAGAGGATGTTGCCCCTGTCAGCAAGCTCACTGGTCACTCCCGCAAGGTCGGACAAGTTCTATTCAACCCTGCCGCCGAGAACATCCTCGCTTCTGCGTCTGGCGACTACACGATCAAGCTGTGGGATATCGAGACCGGCAACTCTCCCTTGACCCTCAAGCATGGCGATATCGTGCAGAGCTTGTCCTGGAGCGCGGACGGCACAATGATGGTGACCACCTCCCGTGATAAGAAGCTTCGCATCTGGGATGTGCGTCAGGAGAGACCGGCCCACGAGGTTGCGGGCCACAGCGGCGCAAAGAACAGCAGAGCCGTGTGGATGGGCGAGCACAACCGTATCGCGACGACTGGATTCTCGAAGATGAGTGATAGGCAGATGGCGTTGTGGGATGTTGGCGCTCCTCAGGAGCCCATTGGAGGCTTCACGATTCTGGATTCTATTTCTGGAGTCTGCATGCCGTTCTGGGGTTTGTTTTGCTGCTCTTTGTTGATTGTTGACGGGTGCTAACGCTTAGTGTTACAGACGATGGAACTCAGTGTTTATATCTCGCCGGAAAGGGGTAGGTCACCCCCCCCCCAACGCTTAGTTTGGAAATCGCTAACAGTTTACAGTGACGGCAACATTCGCTACTTCGAGTACGAGAACGACAAATTTGAGTTCCTCTCCGAGTACAAGTCTGGAGATCCTCAACGTGGTTTGGCATTCATGCCCAGACGTGGTATCAATGTAAGTTACGAGATCGATGTTACACATACACGCACACAGATCACTAATTATTACAGCTTCATGAGAACGAGGTTATGAGAGCCTACAAGACAGTCGCCGACTCCTACATCGAGCCAATTTCATTCGTCGTCCCCCGCCGCGCTGAAGTCTTCCAATCCGACATCTACCCACCAGCAGTCGGTTCGAAGCCCGGCGTGTCCTCCTCCGAGTGGTTATCCGGCAAGAGCGCGCTCCCACCCAAGATCGATCTCGAGAGCATCTACGAAGGCAACGCGCCAAAAGAGGTCCCATCTGACTACAAGCCGCAAACCTCTGCCCCCGCTCCAGCCCCAGCTGCAGCCAAAGCCGTCGCACCAGCCAAGAAGGAGCCAGAGCCTACGCCAGTTGCCCAGCGAGCACCCCCTCCAAGCGTTTCCCAGAACAAGTCCTCCATCTCCGAGATGGCATCCAAGTTCCAAGACAACGACGTCGAGGAGGAAGACGATGACGCCTCCAGCTTCGAGGAGATCGCTAAGCCCGTCGTGAGACCTCAGCAGGCGACCCCAGCTGCTAAGCCTCAGCCCAAGGCCGCTTCGCCCGTTGCGCGTCAAGCCCCAGCCCAGGCCGCAGCTGCGACTACAAGCGCACTGCCATCCCGTGCCGCGACCGCGCCTTCCACCGGATCCCCTGTGTCATCTACCCAGGCGTCATCCTCGGTCGAGAACTCTCTGGATCAGATCAAGAGACTCCTCGAGCAGCAGACCAAGACCATCACTGCCCAGAGCGAGCAGATCGGTCATCTGGCTTCGGAAGTCGATTTCCTCAAGAAGAAGGTCGGTAGCAACGAGCAGAATGAGCGCATCAAGCAGCTAGAGCAGGAGCTTGAGGAGGCGAGATCTTAGGATTAGCTATGCCAAGCTGTGCTTTATACGCACGCATTAGTTGTTGTCACCTTTGTGGATTATTGAATTTCAGCGGGGCAAAGCATGCGAGTTGAGAGTGGTAGAATAGGGAATTGCGATATCGTGGGGAAAGGGGGACGTTTGTTTCTAGAGACTACAGAAGGGATTGAGGGGTATAGTGGGGGTCAATTACGATGTTGCTTAACGATAAAGAAAAATGGACCGCCTCTGATTTGAGAGCTTCCCATAATCACGTCTGTTGCTGAGTATTGCTGAGTAAAAATGTTGGGGGTCCACTTTGTAACCGCACTAGAGCTGCCCAGTCACGTTATCTCAGCGAAGTGGCGCCGCCAAGTTTATGCCATGAAAAAATGCCGAAGTTTCACCCTGAGATAACGACTTCGTTTTTGCCGCAACTCCCCACATTACATATGGATGACAAGCCGTGAATAAGAATAAGTGGTTCCTGCATCTCTCCTAGTGTCTCGTTTTCTATGGTTCCCCTGGTGGAGTTGTAATGATTTATACGTGCTTCCCAAGCGATTGCTCAGGTTTAATAAGCGTCTTGACTCTCTTTACCCCTCTATACACTATATAGCTTCGTTTTTGGAAGTGGATTACCCAGCAGCTTCGAAAGATTGAAAATAGCTTTGACAATGGTTTCCTCCACTCTTGGCCTCAAGTTTGCCCCGCTATTGCGAACTCTCCCCTCTCGTCGTCAACTATATATCTCCCCCTCTTCCTCTCTATTCCACTCTCCCATCATCACCAAACAATCACCCCTCACTACCACCCACACCCGCTTCAACTCCACCACCACCACCACAGCCAAAATGTCTGCCACACCCTACCTCACCGCCCTCGCGGCCCGCCGCTCCATCTACCCCCTCAAGAAGGAGTCTCCCATCCCCGACTCCCGCCTCCGCGAGATCATCACCGAGGTCATCAAGCACGTCCCCTCCTCCTTCAACGCGCAGTCCACCCGCGCCGTCCTCCTCCTCCACGCTGAGCACGACAAGCTCTGGGACATCCACGCTGAGGTCCTGAAGCCCATCGTCCCCGCTGAGGGATGGGCCGCTACCGAGGGCAAGATTAACATGTTCAAGGGCGCCTACGCTACTGTTCGTCTCCCCCCACCTCTTTCCCTTACCCCCCATCAGTCAAGTACAAGTTAACTAACACACCCCCCACAGATCCTCTTCTTCACCCACGCCCCCACCATCGAAGGCCAACAAAAGGCCTTCCCCATGTACGCCGACAAGTTCCCCCACTGGGCCGCCCAATCCACCGGCGCCCACGAGATCTCCCTCTGGACCGCCCTCGCCGCCGAGGGCCTCGGAGGCAACCTCCAGCACTACAACCCGCTCGTGGATGCGCGCGTCAGGGAGACCTGGGGCGTGTCTGAGGACTGGGTTTTGGATGCTGAGTTGGTTGTTGGTACGCCTGCTGGGGAGGCTGGGGAGAAGGCTTTCTTGCCCGTTGAGGGTGAGAGGCTTTTGGTTTTTGGTGAGAAGGCTTAAAGGAGATTTGATTGGAAGGGAATTTTTTGCATAGTTTGCGGGTTACTTAGGGATTTAGATTAGAAGGTTTTCGATCTAGAATTTGACGATTTATGTCTATTTACAAGCTGCGGTGCTTCTTTGAACATAATGATAGTGAAAATGTGACCATGACATTCATTCAATTCTTGCTTCACTTCAAAGTACGAGTGAGACGACTGAGACTGGGATAATTAAGTTTTTTTTTTCTATTTTACAGTGCCAAACCTAAGTTTATGCGACTGTCTTCCAAACCATCGCCTCAGTGAGAGGAGTATCATGCACTTTATTTTATATACAACGTCCGCAAAAAACATACTTTGCGCACAATGGCCCATTCGTCTATACTATAAAACGCCGTCCATCAAACAGCCCACCCACTCATCCCTTATTTCTTCACCTCTCCATCTACACCGCCCGACTCCGCCTTCTTCTCCTCCTCCGCCTTCGTCTCCTCATGCGCCTCTTCCTCCTCCGCCAAAATCGCCTCTCTCGCAAGATTATCCGCAATAACCTCACTCTCCGTAACATGCCCCCCCGCCTCCCTATTCACACCCACCGCCTCCTCCGTCCCCTCCCCCCCACTCATCTGCCACTCCATAAGCCTCGTAAACGCACTCTCCGGATCCGCAGCAAGTTCCTTATACGTCCCCATCTCCGCGACCTTCCCATCATTCCCAAGCACAATAATGCGATCACTGCGCTTAATAGTGCTCAAGCGATGCGCAATCGAGATCGTCGTATTATGCCCCCTCAACAGCGCCGCCAGCGCCGAATTAACCAGCGTCTCGCTCTCCGCATCCAGCGCGCTCGTCGCCTCATCCAGGATCAAAATATCCGGATCCTTCAGCAGCGCGCGCGCAATCGCGATGCGCTGCTTCTGGCCCCCGCTCAGCTGGGCGCCGCGGGCTCCAACCTGCGTGTCTAGCCCTTCGGGGAAGTCCTCGATGAATTGGCAGTTTGCTTTGCGGGCGGCGGCGATGATTTCGCTGCGGGAGGCGTTGGGGCGGCCATAGGCGATGTTTTCGGCGACGGAGCCGGACATGAGGACGGGTTCTTGGCCGACCATGCCGATGCGGCGGCGGAGGGATTTGCCGTTCATGGTGGAGATGTCGATGCCGTTGATGAAGACTTGGCCGGAGGTGGGGTTGTAGAAGCGTAGGAGGAGGGAGCCGATGGTGGATTTGCCGCCGCCGGAAGGGCCGACGATGGCGACGTTCGAGCCGGAGGGGATGGTGAAGTCGAGCCCGGAGAAGATGTCGACTGCGGGCCTGGTTGGGTAGGCGAAGTGGACGTCTTTGAATGTGATTGGGCCCTGGGCGGACTTGACAGGCTGACCAACAGTGGCGTGGATGGTTGGCTTGCGGTCTTGAAGCTCAAACAGACGGGATGCTGCGCCGACGCCCTTCATCAACTCGGAGTAGAAGGAGGACAATCCAAAGAGCGAAGAACCGGCGTAGGCTGTATACATAAGGAAGGATGTCAGGTCGCCAATGCTAATCGCTCCGCTCTTAACCATTGCACCACCGGAGTAGAGCAGGGCTAAGATGGTCATATTTCCCATGAATCCAGTAGAACTGAAGAAAGTCGCGCTGATAATAGCTTCTTTCTTTCCCAGTGCAAAGATTTTCTTGATTTGCTTATTGTACCGGGACACCTCCTGGATCTCACCCGCAAAAGCTTGGCTAGTTCGCACGTTCCCTAATCGCTCTTCGGCGATCTTGGTTAACGTGCCTAGGTTTCGCTGGATCTTGCGGCTGAGATTTCGGATCATTCGGCCATAGAAGAAGGCACCAATGGCGACAGGCGGGAACATGAGACAGAGAATGCTAGTGAGTTTGATGCTGACCCAGGCCATAGCTGCGAATCCGGCACCACCACTGACAAACGCACGAAGACCGTCAGAAAGGTTCTGAGTGATACTCTTTCCAACGATGACGGTGTCGGAGCTCAGTCTCGATATGAGGTCACCAACGCGGTTCGCATCGAAAAACTCGGCATTCTGAACGTATGTGCGTCTGTACAATTGACTTCTCAAGCGCGAGACAATTCTCTCACCCACAATACGCAGGATAATGATACGTCCATAGTTAGCCGCAGCTCCGAGAGTCAGGACGCAACCAAGCGCAATGTAGAACTGCTTCAGGTCCAGGCCAAAGAGCTTTCCCTCACCGCTTTCATTTGTCGCCAGATCAAGGATTTTTCCAATCGAGAATGGAATCGACATGGTAATCGTGCTCGATATGAGCAGGAAGACGAATGCGAGTCCGAGCCATCTGGCCTCGGGCCGCGCAATCTTAATCAACCGCCATATCTCGCCGAAGCCAGCAGTGTTCTTGACCCCTTTGGTGTCACCCAGTCGTGCGGAGAGGTTCACTTGTGCCGCGCGAGATGCCTTCTCACTGCGACCAAAGCCGCGCTCGGCTTCCAAGTCTTCTTCCTCTTCCTCTTCTCGGCGGGCTTGCTCCTTCCAATCTTCCTTCTTCGGTGGTGTCGGTGCCGGCTCTGTCTTCCGCACCTCCTTCCGTTGCGGAGTTGTGGAAAGCGCACGCAGCTGAGTCGCCGGCGATGGCCAAGTCGGTTTAATAGTCGTCCATGACGATACTAATTTCAGGTTCGCATTGTTCGGCTTCGGTTGTGTAACTGGCAGTCTCGCCTTCGGCAAAGACGCTGTGGTCAGCTGCCTCAATGCAGCTTTATATATCGGCGACGTTTGCCTCAGAGGTCCCTGAGCATGCTGCGTGGCCGAAGCCTGTCTCGTAATAACGTTGTCCAACAAGGCCCCCAGTGCCCTGCTTCGCGGCACAAGTGAGCCGCGCATCGCGCGAACCGCAACTACCAAAACAGCTTCGAGAAAGGAAAATGAGCTCAGAACCGGTTGAGTAGCGATAATTGACGTCGTCTAAGTCTCATTGTCGCGATTCATGGCCAGCGTAAATGTGCGATGCCTCCGGTGAAGCTCAACATTTCTCATCGAAGACTGACTACAGCATAGGGTCCGTGATGCCGGCGCCGGGCGCTAACGGAGCTCGGCCTTTTTCATCCGGCAAACGAGCTCGAAAATTGGTAAGCACGTGCGACTCATCGTGCTTTCCCTCAGGGTCATGCTTCTCAGGGGCAAAATGGTCTGGAGAAGGGTCCAACAGTTGTCGTAAGGAGAAGATGGGGGAGGTGATTATAGCAATATTTCAGCTCCCAATAACAGGTTCCTAAACGGTTCCTTGGATATATGGGACCCATAATCGTTCTACATTATATTCCAAAAATAACACAATTTTAATCGATTCATTATTAGTGTTTATTTATTTTTGATTTTTCTTATCATTATTCTTCAATAGAGTAATAGCCTCTTTTTAACAACCTATATCACACCATCACCAGAACCGCACTACAAGCCATAGAATTCCATCTTGAAGAAGAGAATGTAAAGTATCCAATCGTTAAATCGGGACGAATTATAAATTAACAAAAATCATGATCTGGCCCGCTCCTCCCACTCCATTCACCCATCAAATCACAAAAAATCTCCAATCATTATTCCTCAACGTAGGTTTCCAAAAATTTAGATCCCATTTAACATATATCTAAGATTATCTCAAGATGTCAACCATCTGCGGCTCCTACAAAAGTAGGGCGACAGCAGCAACACCCATCAACAGGGTCACACTGGCTCCAATCCTGTCTCCAGAGCTGCCGAAAACTGGGCTGCTAGGCTGCACCGGAGTAACTGGCTTGCTAGGCTGCACCGGAATAACCGGCTTGCTAGGCTGCACAGGGGCGGATGACTTGGTTGGGTTTGCAGGTCCACCTGGCCCAGCGGGTCCGGTAGGGCCAGCGGGTGCTGTCCCGTTGCCATTTCCGTATGGGGGGATCACAGAAGGAAGACCAGTGTAGGTTGGTAGGGAACCAACGGGGCAGACGGTGGTCGAAACTGGGTACACGGAGGTCACAACAACGGTGGATGAAGCGGGGCAGTCGGTGACAGTTTGGGGGCACCTGGTGATCGTCACGACGTTGGTGGCATACACAGTCGAGGTGGTGTACTCGTCAGACCCAGGGGTGGTGGTAGGGACAGGAGTGTAGGTTGGGTTGCCAGGGCACCAGGTCGTCAAGCTTGTGATTACCTCCGTCGTAACATGGCCAACCGGGCAGTTCGTCACGGTCGGTGCGCAGCTAGTAACGGTGTACACGGAGGTGGTGACCACAGTGGAGGTGAGAGTAGGATACGAGGTCGGGGCGGTGATAGAAGAGTTGCTGTATGTCTTCGACGACAGAGTGCTGACAGGAGGTGTGGAGATAACATCGGTCGAAGTTGGAGCGTCGGTTGAAGTTGGGGCTTCGGTCGAAGTTGGAGCATCGGTCGAAGTTGGAGC
>KV454590.1:205872-297502 GCA_001662585.1 Pseudogymnoascus sp. WSF 3629
GTCGAGGTTGGAGCATCGGTCGAAGTCGAGGTTGAAGCCTGGGTAGAGGTCGAGGTTGAAGCCTGGGTAGAGGTCGACGTTGAAGCCTTGGTAGAGGTCGAGGTTGAAACCTTGGTAGAGGTCGACGTTGGAGCCGTAGTAGAGGTCGACGTTGGCTTGGTAGAGGTTGACGTTGGAGCCTTGGTCGAGGTCGACGTTGGCTTGGTTGAAGTGCTGCTAGCAACCGACTTTGGGCCGGATTGGTAAACCTTGACGCCATTGATAAGCCAGTATGCGTCCTTATATTTGCTCGGGTTTGCGGCCACGTAGGATGCACAGCTGGCGTATTTGGTTTTGTTGTCCTTGTAGCACGAAGTCGCTTGCCAGAAGGCATCCAGGCCAGCATAATCACCACAGAAGGTCGTGTCGATGATCAGGTTGTGGTTCTTGAACAGTTTCTTAACATCGCAAGAGCCTCCAACGGTGGTGAGAGTCGCCTTGCGCCACTTGGTTGGGTCTGGGTGTGCGCTCAATGCGTCGATACCATCGGCACTGAGGCGAGGGAAGTTCCAGATCTTGATAGTAGTTCCGGTCCATTCCTATAATAACTGTCAGTAGGCATCGGGAACCAACGTCTGTCTGTACTTACCAGAGCGTAGATCCCACCGCCAACCGCGTTGAAGACGTCGCCGTAGTTGTTGGCGGAGTCGGTACTACCAACAACGCAACCCTGGTTTTCCCACTGCGTCACATGGTCTGCGTAGTAGTTGGAGCAGTGCGAAGTAACCAAGCTTCCTCCCTGGTCAGCCTTGGAAAGCGTACAGTCCTGGTTCCCTGTGTGGAGTGTGACGGCATTCTGCTGGACCTCGTTGATATTCTCGATGATATCAATCTCACCATCATTTGGCCAGTTTTGCTGTCCGGAAGTCCAGAAGGCCGGCCACACACCACAGACGGATGAGGGCATGTGGGCAATATCGGCGATGAAGAGGCCTCCATTATAGAGCTTCTTGCTTTCTACACGAACACTAGCTCTGCCGCGTTTGTTCAGGTCCGTAAGAATAGTCGTCGAGTCAACTCCCAGGTATGCTTGTCCAAGTGCGTTGACACTGATCAACCCTTGGCTCTTGGCAACAGCCTGTGTCTTGTAGTCGACGAATCCATGGGTCGGGTCAACATCCTATCAATTTTCAGCATTGCAGGATACACGGCACCAACAATACATACGGCATTGAAGTCGAACTGATCAAAGAAAGTCTGTCCCTGGTATACATCTGCAACCGTGTACTCGGTTGGTGTAACGACAGCTGCCGCTGTGGCGGATGATGTGAATGCAGCCAAGGCGACGGCGCCGGCCTTCACAAAGACTGATGAAGGAGCCATAATATAAATTAAATTTCAAAACAAGAAGCGTAACGACTGTGGTATCGATGAATCGATAAAGGAGAGTTGACAAGCAGATCCCAAAAAGAGTGATGGGCGTTGAAGTCAAAAGCACTGTAGGATCAAGATTTGAGAGAGAAGGGGCAGGCACACTATATGAGAGAACTCACTCTTCAGCCCCGGATCATGAATATGGACCGGGGAATTTGTGCCTATCGTCGTCTTCCGGCATGAATACGACCCTGAGTGTCGGGCCATCAGCACGGAGTATATCCGCCGGATCTCCATTTGCATAAGTATCATTGGCCCTCATGATAATACCAAGACCAGATGCTCTCTTTTCTCTCGTACCTGGACCCCGTGGGGTCAGGAACAGGTATGGGCCACGGGTAATGTGGATTTGTAAAGGTCGAGTCACGGTGAGAATAAACAGTCTAGTGGTGACAGAGGCTTGCTACGCCGCGAATGTGCATGAGGCAGGGTCCAGCGGGAAGCCGGATTGGCTTACAGATTGGTCTAGAATAGCCATATACGACGAATTGTCATATAGCCTCATCTCGGACTATTGTTGGATGTCCTGGATAGGATAGGGCGTGGACCGAGCGTATATTGGGAATTATCGCTTCCACTCACAGACCTCCAACATGCATATAGTGGCTGGGCTCCTGTCCATATACGGAAATTAGCCAATAATGCGTGTTATGAAATGCAGGTACCTTCCATACTAACGATAGGAACAAGCTCCGGGTCGTCTTCCCGTCGCCCACCACATGGAGACCAGGTCAGAGATCAGCTCAGATCAGCGCACTTTGATCGAAGGTTCTTCTATTTAAGCTGCACCCTAAACACGTAGAGAGTAACACGTTTGTAGATCCATAAGACAGATCAGACGTCGAGACGCGGGGAACTGCGAAGTTCAAGCACAAACCCATATAAGATAGATAGTACGAGTAACGAGGCATAAGAAAAAGCTTTATTGAAATATGAAGGTGTCATCCAGTAGTGCCCTGTCCTTGCCGCTGAGTTTAGCGCTGCCTGATTTATACACACTCCTCCTTTGGTTGGGATGGTTGGGAAAAGGAGGTTCGCCTGGCTCCTTCGGGCCCTTCGTCAGTTTTCCAGTGTCAATGATTATATCACGTGATCTCATGTATCACGTGAGATCACCATATAAACAGAGCAAACAGAGCAAACTATCCGTAGGTGTGTGCATCTCATGGAAGGTTCGACAACATTACCATAGAAATTATTGGGCGTGTTATATGCTCTAACACACATAGACACCTTCGAAAGTTTTACTGAAACTACTCTGAAGACCTTGAATACCTCAAGATGCCTTTAGATTACAGTAAATGGGTATGTACCTAACTCCCATCTAAATCCGAAGCTCTATTCTCTACCCCACCAACCCCGCGTTGCCCAAGGCTGACCACCCCAGGATGCCCTCGAGCTGAGTGACGACTCGGACATCGAAGTTCACCCAAACGTGGACAAACGATCCTTTATCCGCGCGAAGCAGAATCAAATCCACCAAGAACGTGATCACCGCAAGCTCCAAATTGCCACATTTAAATATGAGCGCATCATCAATGACGGTTTCCTCAAGCGTATTGAGGGGCTCCTCAAGGCTTTAGAATCCCACAAGTCTGAAGCCGAATCTCGCGGTGCCGATGAAATTATATTCCAGTCTCTTATGGAATCAGCAGATCCAGACAATGATCAGCCTCCAGCAAGACCACAGGGTGTCCATACGGATGAGAAGGAGCTCCCTTCATACTCCAAAATGATTGCCACCCTCATCGACCAGGTTAAAGCCACAGTCGCCGAAAAGAAAGTGGCCGATTCTGAAAAGCTACTCGCGTACGTTGAGGAAGTGAAGCAACACAAAGCAAAAGTGGACGACCTACAACGCCAACTCAATGAGAAACTGAAGGAGCTCGAGCTCACTGATAGCAAGAAGATTACTAGCGAAGGCATACACACCGGATTCGACTCCTCTTCCGTTAACAAATCCAACCCTCCTCCACCCCCTTCAACAGCAAAACCCTCTGCTGCGAAACCAAAAGCCAAGGCAGTTGAAGTCCTGAACCCACAAGCCCTTGACAAGACAACCAGCCGAGATTCTGGCGCAGACGCCGATGTCGACGAGCCTATAACAGCAGCACCAGGCGACTCCTCTGACGATGAAGACCACCACGCCACTGAGATTGGCAAGAAATTCGCACGCATCAAGATGGGCGACTACCGCGCCTGCGTCAACTTCATCGGCGAGCATCCGGAGGTGGTTGCAGAGCGCGAGACTGACGGCCTTCTAATCATGGCATTCGATGCTGAGCTTGCCGGCAAATCCAGTGTGGCACAACAGTGTGTCCACCAAGCATTACTCTTGCAATACTGCAGGACGCTCGGGCGCGACGGTGTCGGCTTGTTCTTCAAGCGTATCACAACCCCCGGGCACCAGGCGCAGAAGGTTTTTACGGACGACGTAAAGGATACGTATTTGCGCATCCACAAGCGCGCGAAGGAGATCCTAAAGGAGCGCGAGAAGGAAGAGGAGGCCGGAGGTGTGGAGCAAATCCAGCTGCATGCTGTGGAGCCAGGGACTGAGATCAAGATCTTCGTGCCGCCGAAGGAGTTGCTTGAGTCGGCGGACGAGGAGGAGCGGAGGAGCCGCGAGATCTTCGAGGCGTTCCCGCCTGGGCTGCAGCGTGCGCTGGAGAGTGCGAGTCTGGACGAGGTCAATAAGGTGCTGGGGAAGATGAGTGTGGATGAGGCCGAGGAGGTGGTGGGGCAGTTGAGTGAGGGGGGGATGTTGAGTTTGGGGGAGCAGATTATTGATACCACGACGGCGGAGGGGCAGGCTGAGTTGAAGAGGCTGGAGGAGGAGGAGAAGGAGTCGAAAGAGGAGAGGGAGAAGTTGGACAAGTATGCTGGGGATCCAGAATAAATAACATGGCCTAGGCCGGAAATTTTGCGTGAGATAGCCAGAAGTAGCCACTCGCTCTTAAGGATGTTTCTAGCATATTGAAATAGTGTATTTACATACAAATATTATTTATCACTACTTGCCATGTTAAGCTGCGAAGTGATTCGTCAGAACTGCTTGGCATGGCTTGCTTGTTTACATTATCTGTGGATAGTGGCATCACGGTAGTTGCAACGTTAAAAGACCATCAGGGCACTTTGTTTTGAATGACTTTTTCTGTTCCTCGCTGTCCAGGCAGCTCATATCATACACAAACGTTACAAATAACAACCGGCCACTTCTTCCTCTAGTTGCACCACCCGCATGTCCCATACCATCTCGCCGGAAATAATATATGTCACACCTCCAAAGGCTTATACCTTTTCATTGACCATCAGGACACCCATGCTGCCCTTTTCGGACGGCCTTTGCCCAGGCATCGGCGTCTAATATGGCCCAGTTGAATCCTTCCTCAGAATCTCTGCCACATCATCATCAATCCCGTCCATGTCATCACCGCCCATCTCAGGGAAATCATAAGCCAGATTCATTTTTCGCCTCTTATTCGCGCTGCCCTCGCCGTTCTCGTGTCCATTAGTCGCGGGGAGCTGGCCGTAAGGGCCCGCGGAAAGGCTAGCCAGGAGGTCTGAGCCGGGGGCTGAGGAAAACGATTGGGTGGCTGTTTCAACTGATGGCTGGCTCACGTCGGCTTGTGCCTCAGGGGCAGGAGGTGGGGTCGTTGCCTCGAAGGGAGGTGGAGTTAAAGCTTCCACTTCGGGCCTGTCGACTTCTGGGGCTGGTGTGGTGGGCGAGTGTGATTGTCCAGGAGTGGCATCAGTGGGCGTAGCTGGATTGCTGCCTGTACCGAAGCCCTTCATTATGACATCTTCAACCTCGCGCTTCTTGGAATCGATTTCTGTGCGCTGAGCTGAGAGATCGGCGAGCTGCTCCTGCTCCTTAGAAAGGATGGTGCGGTTCGTATTGAGGATTTTCTCGAGACCTTCGATGAGGAGGGTGCGCGCTTTAATGCTTTCAGCCACAGCCCCCTCGGCGTTGGCGAGGGTCTTGAGAAGTCCGTTTAGGCGTGCTGCGTGGACTGGAGCAGATGGAGGAACCGAAGTCGGGTCGGTGAGCTTTTCATAGTCGATGGTAGCAGCGTTGACAGCAGTTTTCGTGGGTGCTGCAAGCTTCGTGAGGGCTTGTTGTGGAGCGACGAGCAGAACGAGCTCTGTTGGGACGGAGGCGCCACCTTTGGAAAATATACCGCCATCGCCGAAGCGTCGTTTGCCAGACGACTTATTTTTATCGAGTTCATCGATACGAGACTCTATGGAGTCTTGGATCGGTGTCTCAAATATCTGTCGCTGCCTCCAGACTTCAACGACGCGCCTCAGCTTTTGTTGGACGTCGTTCGTGGCTCCTTTGTAAGCAGTTGCCGTTGCTTCTGCGATGACCGGCGAGAATGCAATCAGAAAGTCGTCCTTCTTGCGGGCTTTCGATTGTTGTGCTACCTCTGTATGAATAGTTAGCATGGTCCCTACGATCTCGGTGATTCCAACATGATGATTGCTGGGGATACAACGTACCATTGGCGAGATAAACCAAGTTCAGTCTCTTATTGCTATTGGAGTCCTTGAGGCGTTGGAGCCAGAGCTGGCCCGTCCTATCTGCATGTCTCCTGTTTGCGAGGGTCAGTAACTGCATACTGCCGCTGAGAGTGATTCATTGCGTTTCGTACCTGTGGAACATCACCCATTGGGCGACAGTGACGATGCTTTCCTGAGTCTCATTGAGAGCAGAAAGCTTCGCAAGGACGGCATCATCAGTGTAGGCCATGATTGCAGCTTTGGCAGGTATAAGTTGATTAAATTTCGCAATATATAGATCCGCGATGGGTTTCTTGGTTTGTTGATTCCGACTACAAAGCTTTGCGTCGACCGGCGATGTTTGTGGTTATGGCAATTATCTCAGCAATCAAGCAATATTGTTATGGTGCTCTTCAAAGAGAGGGCTTGTAGAGAAGGCAATATAAGGGATATGTTCCACTACATGTAATCATGAAGAGTTGCATATGAGAGTTGTCGCATATACGTGGTGATAGCTAAAGCTGATACTGTAGCTGCAGCGCTGTGGGGCTTTAACGTGAGGGCGTCTCGGGTAGTTCCGTGGGGTCAAACTCCAGGTCCCAACTTCATGGCCCTTCAGACCAAGCGTCGCATCTGAACCTATAATTCGCATCAACGATCACCAAACCATCCTCAATCCTGTCATAACAATAAATGCAATATGGCAGATAGATTTCCTTCCCTCGAGGAGTTTGACTCCGGAGGTAAGCACTTTCTTGAAGTGATCTCATTCTGGCTTATCTGACAACACAGTAGCCCAAACCGAGAGCAAAGGAGAGGCCAACTTCGATGTCAGCTCCCCAGCCGGCGACGACTTCCTTTCTCGTGAGAGGGCAGTTCTAGGCGAAGATGCCACCCAATTCGCCTCGAAGAACGACAAGGCCGCTTTCGTAGATGATGATGACGAAGACGATCTGCTTGGTGGAGGTAACAACGGTGGGGAGGAGGTGACTGAGTTCCAGAACAACTATCCTGACGTCAATGCTACCGATAATGTCCGCATCTCAAAAACCTTTGTCGCCATGACAGATTAACTGACAAATCACAGTTCGGTCCCACTGGTGGCGCCATAACCTCAAGCAACTACCCATCCTCTTACACCCCCCAAAGCAACGAGCCAGAGCCAGAAGTTGTCCGTGAATGGCGCGAGCGCAGGGACCTTGCTTTACAAGATCGCGAAGAGAAGTCAGAGCAAAAGAAGGCAGAGACCATCAAGGATGCGCAGCAAAACATTGACGATTTCTACGACAACTACAACCAAAAGAAAGAGAAGACTGTTGCCCAAACGCGCCGCGAAGCCGCAGAGTTCCTTGCGAACAGAGAGGACACCAGCGCTGGAGGCACCAGCTGGGAGCGCATTGCGAAGCTTGTGGATCTCAGCGGAAAGGGTACTAAGGGAGGCGCCAGCGGAACTGGAAAGGAGAAGTTCAGGGAGCTGCTGCTTAACTTGAAGAAGGATGAGAAAGCTCCAGGTGCAAGTGGACTTTAAGTGCTGCGTCTTTGGGCTTGTAAATTATATTGCGTTAAGGGTATTTGAGACGGGGCCAGATCTCACTCCCTGAAACTGGCTGGCGTTAGGAGAATAATAAACAGTCACATACTATAGTTAATTCCCTCTGTCGAAAAGTGTGATCATTAGCTCGCAGCTTGCTGCACTGTTTGAGCCTGGTGCCTTATTGCATTTGTGTAATATGTAGTCGGCTCGGTCGATCTAACACTGTAAAAGGCAACCTGACATTTGGTTCACCGAAATACCAACAGCAGAACTCTACATTTCAGTCAAATAGCCATCTAAACGATAGTTCATCGGCATACGGGACATAAAGTTACGGATATCCCCGGATGCTCATTCTGATGGGGATGCACATGTTTTTCGATACAAATGAGATGTAATGAGATTGCGGCGACCTGTTCAATGTCTTCTATCTTCATGTACAGTACAATAATCGTCCAGGTGCCGCCATCAGTAGTATGCCCAGTCCCCGTCTACCCATTGGCACATCACCTCCTAGTTCTTGCCGAACCACGTCTTGTGTCCGAGAACCATGCGGCTCATCATGTACATCGACCCTATATTGTACGTCAGGAAAAGCTCGGAACTTCGATTGTTGCGCCACGGAATTGGATAAAAGCTTACCAGCCAAGCCACCGAAGAGGATGGTGTAGTATGGGTAGAGAAGGATCTTGCTTCTTGCGGTCTGTATGACGAATTAGTTTGAAGTTCAAATAATTGTCTTCGCTGCCGAGCAAACGGGTGGCCGAAGATGTGGGCAGCATCATACCTGGTTCCATTGGCGGACACCATTCTTCTGGCCCTCCTGGAATAGGCGCTGGTAGTAAGGGACGCGATTCTCGCGGTTGACGAAGCTGTCGGCAAAGATTGATTAGCATTCTATTCGGATAGTTCTGGACCGGGTGCGGAGCCATTGGAAAGGCAACGTGGCGCTTGGGGGTTGCAGGTTTGCGCATAGTGTGTACACAACTTTTGACTTACCCTGCCATTGTGTCTTGTTGTGAATTGAAGCGCTGAAGAGAGATTGAGTTGTTGCGATGCGGTGCGTGGGCTGATGAGCAGTGAAGTTCCGAGGATATCGGAGGAACCAGGTTCGGATGACTAAGCAGGATTTGCTCGGCGATCAAATACATACATACATAAATTCTTGGTGCTAGGGTAGCAGTATGATAGCTCCAGAGAAACACAGTGGCAATGGCATCTGTAATGCTATATCATGCTACCAGGCTAACGGTTATGAAATAGTATGCGCCCAGCGCTTCAAAGGCTTCTTTCAAGGCCTTCGTCGCTGGATTTATTGCGGCTCATCGTCGATGGCCCGCCGTGTATGAATTCGACGTTGCCTCAATACAGAAGTCAATCGCTGAGGCCACGACGAACCTCAACTTACAGTTCGACATCAAAAGCCAAACCTTCAAATAAACTATCTATAACGCCTTCGAATAGTAGCGATGCCCGACTGGAAATACCGAGTCGGAAAGGAGAGAGGCCGTACACATCTTGTGCTCGCCAACAGAACCACGAAACTCATGGACAGCTACCCGGTGTCCAACCTGAAGTCCAAAACAATACTTTTACCAAGCGGGGTATAAACGAAGCCGAATCTATACCAAAGCTGTCCGATTTAGACTTGAAATCCGTTGTTGACGAGCTGAAGAAACGGCAATTGAACACTTCAACCGCAAGGTCTTCCGGAAATGCGGTTGAGCAAGAGAGCACGGAGCGGCTGTGGAGCTATGTGGAGTGCGGACTGCATCAGGCTGGCAATGAAGCCGTGCGAGATATATGGGAGTATATCAGGTCGATAGGCTTGCATCTTCCTGTGCAGGGCCCTTCAGCAATGAGCAAAGGCGGCCTGGCGGACAATATCTGGGTGCCTATCGTCGAACTTGGGTTTAAAGAATCCGAAACATTGAACAGTATATGTCAATATGCCAATGAAATGTACGACACGTCTGGGACACGGTGGTTAAAGCTTTACTTTTATATTATTCAACATATGCTTCTAAATCATCGTGGCTCTGAGGCCGTTCACTGGCACGAAATCTTGTCGCGTCGTCACCGCCCTGGACCAGCGACCTTCCAGCGTCTGATGCGAAATGTCATTATTTCCAAGGAGGGAGACCACAAGGCCCTGAAAAAGATTTATATTCGGAACCCATACCGGTCAATATACTCGAAAATTATCCCTGTTTTGCTTCAGAATCAAGAATTTGATAAAGCTTTCGATTGGCACATGTTTCTACAGCACCATCGCGATTTACCTCTCAATGCGGACATTGTTCAGCCACTGATACAATACTTTTCCATATTCGACCCGAAAACGGCAAAGGGGATCTCAAGTGGCCTCACAGCTTCCGGTGGTAGCTTGGCTCCAGGGACGACGACAGAAGGAGGCGAGGATAAGTCCAACTCTCGCGAAGACATGCTGAGCATAATGAGTGGCGAAGCCCCAGGCTCTGTAGTAAAGGGATCGCAAGCCGACCTCTGGGTTGCCCGTTGGTTTGCAACGAAATGGGTGACATTAGACATCGCCATCAATACTGCGCATGCTCTGAAAGTCGAATCTATCGGTCCTCTTGCATTACAGGCGATTGCTCTCCGTGAGCCAGTAGCTGAAGATATCACAAGCAGGATAAGCCAGCTGCAACAGCGTGGTATCGGTGTTGGACAATCGACATATTCAAAGGCGCTGACATCTTTCGCCAAGCGAGGCCAGCAAGCCCTTTTGCAAGCCCTGTTAGAAAGCGATCAACACCCACAGTCTTTTGATGACCGAGTTCTGCAGGAAAAATTGTTAACGGCCTATGCGAAGGCTGGTGATTGGCGTCAACACCAACTTATCTTGGCTGTTCAACTTGCCAGCGCCATTGATCCGGTGATGGAACAATACAACATGCAGCTCCGTAACCACGCAACACAGAGAGACCAAGCCGCGATAGTCAAGGTGCTGGAAACCATGCGCATGAATCGTATTGCAGTAGAGATTGCAACAATACGCTTTATCCTGCGGGCTATCCTTCGTCCCCGAACCCGCGGCCATGGGCCAGACAACTCTGTACCCGGATATGTGGAACAAGATATTGGCCTGGCCATCTCAATTCTGAAGAACATCATGGAGTATAATAGATTCGTCCCTATAACGGTATGGCGCGAGGTGACACGGAGACTGGGCATGTTGGGTCGAATGAACGACCTCCATGGGCTCAGCCTGTGGCTCGTCGACCAGTACGGCCCCGATAATAATGGACACACTCGGATATTAGGTACCAGCTCGACACTTCCCGCCCGTCAGCCCCAGCTCTCAACCGGCCACCCACTGCATCCTCTTCGCCTATTGTTCTCGGACGTTAGGCAACGCTCAATCGTAGAATGGGGCTTCATCTGGGGCCTGATGTCCTATGCCACGTCAGTGGATTCTAGTCCAAAACTCATTGCAGCAACTACCGCCGAAGAACAGAAGAACCTTGCTTTGGAACAGATGACTCAAGGAATCCGCTTCCTGAAGGAGTTGCAGAAACGCGGTGTTTATATCAAAGAGAGTAGTGTCCGCCGTGCTGTACGGGTGCGTCTTGTGATCCTGTATGGCCGCAAAGAATCTGTCCAACAACACAACCGCAAGTGGCGCTCCTACAACCCGTTAAGTCTTGAGGAAGTCGTGAAAGGGGCAGAAGTAGCGTGGGGAAACCCGCTATTCCCGAGTGTCGAGGCTGTACGCCTTACGATCGAGAATGGGGGCAAGCAGGCAAAGCCTCCACCACGGGCGCGGGGACCTGTGGCGGGCATTGCTGGCAGTTCTGTAAATGTAGATTTAGATGTTCGCAGGAGATATGATAGACAGGCAGTTTAATGATACCCCTTTTTAATATCGTACACTATACATTCTGATATATGCTGGTTCATGTGCTTCACAACTGGAGTTTACAGATAAATTCACACGGCAGAAACAAATGGCAATGAAGCAGGTCATTGCAATCACCTAGGGAGGGAAATCTCTAGCGATAGGTGAAACGCAGGTTTGCAAGGTATCAATAACTTTAGCTTGCATGTCTTCCCCCTGTTATGCCGTGCTATTTATCGCAAGATCAGGTAAAACGGCCACCAACGAGCAGCAACAACCAAACAATCAGAAACCAATTATGTTTCTGGATGTTGTTCTGCCCCGCACCTAGAAGCAATTCTGCTGCCTGCAGAGTAGCGCGATATCTCATACATACGCCGACGCGCCATTTCCATGTGTTATGCCTCTATGACCGTTTTTGCTCCAATCCGGCGAGCCCACCATATCCCCATTCGTTATCCGTAATTGTACGCCGATCGCTAATGTCAAAACCTTCAAAAACTGCGCCAAGAGCCATCCGCGAATAGCGGAATTCGTTACGTCGTCCAAGTTCGTACCCAGATCTAAACATCGGTATCATTCATCTCATTTCCGCTAGGGCCACAAATATCAGATACGGGATCCAATACTTCAGACGAGCTGAATGCGTCATCGGAATTCTCCCATTCTATATATTTTTAGTCAAAGGTCATATTCTGTAATGGGATGCAACAAACCTGAAACCTCATCTTCAGCCAGTTCGTCAACTGTCAGCTTCTTCAACTGCGAAAGCACGCCTAGATATGGTTTAGCACACGTCATGGCATCATTTGGAAGTAGACACTCACTGGTATAATAGTCTTGGAATGGTATTTCGTCGGGGTTCTCGATCGCATCATCGTAGTATGGCTTGCAAGTTTCAATGACAGCCAGAATATTCACGATGTTGGCCTTCACCGCTTCTACTCTCCGCCTAACGTGTTTCTCATGGAGATATCGAAGGCATGCAATACCAAGTCGCCGTATGGTAGATGTAATGACTTGAGAGTTTGCTTGAGCTTCAGCTGAAGTATCGTCAGGTAGCTGCGCTCCATGGCGGAAGAGAGTTGATTGAAGATAGTCTTCCGTTTCGCGCTGAACAGCTAAGTCGTAATAAGTAAGCAAGCTAGGTGCCCACACCTGAATTTGGTCCACGGCAAAGCGAAAAAATGCACCGTGGTCGATATTTGGGTTTTTGGACGGGACTTCAAGAATCTCTTTGAAGAATCGAAGAAACTCTCTACCATCGGAGTTGTCAATTCCGCGAGCGACGTTGCTCACATGGTAAATCATCTTTTCAATGTCTTCCAGCGAGTCTACCGTGCGGCAATATGTCCAAGCAGCAGCGAGAAATGGTGCTGACGACGTTGTGCTGGGCGCCTTGCGAATACCCTGGCGGATGGCATTGAAGACGCTTAGGTAACTATCGTCAAAGTTTTCCAGCAGAAGTCCAATTATTACCTGTGTCGATCGTGGATTCTGGTTATAGTTCAGCAACTTCTCTGTCAAAATGTTCATATTGCCTCTTGTCCAGTGCTGGATAAGAAGATTGTACTCGGGGTTACTGAGCGGTAGAAGTACGTCTTCTTCTGACATCGCAAGTCGACTTTCCCGCTCTCTGACTCGCCCAGCACTGAGATCGCAAGATTTGAGTAAAACCTCCAATAAGCCAATGATATTCTCCAACGAGACAGGTCTCGTAACTGGTCGTTTGTGGATAATAGCAAGCATGCGCGTGTACTGTGGGTGTGGCGGCAGAGCCGTATCTGCAGTCAAAACTTCAAGTACCTTGAGGAGGAACCCCGCGTCAAGAAGGGAGGCTGTCTCAAATGTACCTAGTCCCACAATGCGAATAAGCAGACCAAAATATTCTGGCCAGGCCTTTACGCTCATGTGGAAGCTATCCCAGAATCTCAGTAGTACGCCGAGCACCTTTGCGAACAGCCTTGGGCTTTCGATGACTTCAACATCATCTTCAACTTCACTGCCATATCCACTTAAACCATAGTCAAATGCGGCATCTTCCTTCACTTTGCTGAGTGCTGCCACAACAGCCAAAGCAATTTCGCTCCGTACCATATGATCTGGGTTTCGCATCAATAGCTGCCTAAATGCTTCCTGGTGGTGTGGCAGCCAATCTAAGAAATCCTCACAACAATCAGTGCAGGATTTTAGTCTGTGACATATTGTCATCATGTATGTGGGGAAATCCGGAAGATCTTTCGCTCGCGCGACGACTTGATCCAGATGAAGCAGTGTAGTTGACAATGCCAATCGGCTTAGACTATGGCTGTCTGGAGAGCGTCCGTGGCGAAAATGTTGGTCATTATCCATCATTCTCAGTACAAACTGCGGATGTGACTCGTCGTAAAGGCAGTACTTCCTCAGAAGCATCTCATTTTCGCGGGTTATGTAATTGCTGAAGAGCTGCGGTACTGGTAGTTGAAATGTGCGTTGGTTCGTAGCCGCCATTAGCTCTTGTTGGTGTTCCTCAACGACAGATGACCGCTGGTAGAAGAGCATATACGCACTCCAGCTCTTGTCAAATTGAAATGACCCATTCTCGGGGCCACGGTAGTCAAGGCCGCCAAAGCAACTGGCTTCGATACTGTTGGGATCAAAAGAAGTGACATGATCATCATTGAATTCCACCCATGCTGGATGCTTTCCATGCGATGGTCTCTCCCGAATGTACGAGTAATAGTGGCCAGACTCCGCAGTCCCTGAATGAACAAGTATCCCAACAAGTTCAAACATATCACTTGGTATTTCCCCGTCCATAAGATGCTCCACTTTATACGGGCGCATGTCGATCTTATGTGGAAAGCTGAAGTAGTCGTTGATCTTGCTCCGTTGCATGGTGCGCAGGTTGAAGTCGAATCTCTTGAGATGGAAAATCAGATTGTCCGGGACGTCTTGTAGGCAAGCCCTTTTGACCGCATTGACATCCCTATCACATGTCGAACATTTATACTTGTTGTCTCCTTCCATGACTTCGCCGTCAACATAGGCCTGAAGGCTCTCTTGGAGCGAACTTTTGCCTTTAATGTCGCATTGTATGGCCGAGAATGGCTCCAGGCTCTCCGAAATATGCGGGCATTCCTTGGATTTCACTTGGTGAACCAGCTGTCCGCCATAGAAAGACCGAAATAGCAGCTTGTCTTCTGGAGATGATATCTGGCTTTCCCAGCGATCTATGAGTAGATTGTAGAATTCATCCACATCCATCTGGATATTGACATCAATGTTGGTATCATCATATGTCCGAATAGAAAGTGCAAGGCTGGTTGGGTCGATGTATCGTTTGAAGCTATTTTGCATAAATCCGAAGAGCTTTTGAGTCTCAGAGAGCAGTTTTTGATTCGAACTACCTTCTGAGTCCTCTAATAAGGGCACGTTCAGCATGAAGCCTCGGAAAGAGATATTCATGAAGAGTTGAGTGAACAGAGAGTTCAAGTAGCATGTGTTTGATAGGTTCTTCAAGCCAACATATCCGGTCGGCGAGCGCAAATATTTAGACCTATCAAAGCCATGCGGGAGCTCAAATGCATAGGGAACTATATTCGGTGAGCTTTGTCCAGAGAGGCCATAGGTGCATA
Organism: Pseudogymnoascus sp. WSF 3629; assembly: GCA_001662585.1. Taxonomy (NCBI): domain Eukaryota; kingdom Fungi; phylum Ascomycota; class Leotiomycetes; order Thelebolales; family Thelebolaceae; genus Pseudogymnoascus; species Pseudogymnoascus sp. WSF 3629. The sequence goes on from KV454590.1 coordinate 220,796, forward strand.
CTTACTGTCATCGTTAGGATCGTACGGCGCGAGGCTCTCCATTTGATTCATTATTTCCTTGTACTGTTCAACATCGTCTCTGGTTAAATTCACGATTGCATCCGCCAGATATCTGCGAGTTGTCGAGTTCAAGACTGGTATGTTCTCTGGGAGTATATCGTCATCTTCCATGTCTGAGAGGGGCGGGAACAAGTGTTTATTGAACAGTTGTATGCCCAATTGATTTGAAGGTATCGGATGCTCAGAAGCTTTGGCAAATGATGTACACCAGTACAGAAGATTCGAGAGCCCTCGGGCAATAACATCGATTTCATCTGTAGACCCTACAGTTTCTTGTGCGGTATGTTGGGTCAAAAGTGTGCCCCATTGAAATAGACATGCGTCCAGATCCACGCTGCCAACTGAAGATTCCGCGAGGTTTCGAAACACCAGGAGCGCAACGGAGAGAGCCTCTTCGCACTGGTCGGGAAGTGAAACTGCGGAGGGAATCATGTCACGAAGAAGAGGCCAGAAAGCTGAAGTGACATCCAGCGTCGAAAGAGCAGACAAACTTGGTGTAAAAGTGCATTTGCTCGTCATCTGCTTCATAATACTCTTCCGCAATGAACTTCGGTGATCTTCCAAGAGAAGTTTACTGATAAGTTCAGGAGTAGATGGTGCTGTAATAAAGCCTGTCCAGAAAGACCGGCTATGAAGGGAGGCTTCTAAAATAGCTTCAAAGGCACTGGATACCATTTGAATAGAGTTCTTTGCCGCTTTACTCAAGCGAGCAGATTCCAAGATCTGCAAAAGGCACTCCAGGAGAGTCGTTGTCAAACAGCTCGTGACAGTCTCGACTGGAATGGGCTCTCGTAGCAATTGCATGAGGCATTCGACAAGTGCTTGGGCAAGGAGGCTTCTAAGGTCCTCATTTGCACAACTATCAAGAACTTCTTGATTTGTAATAGCAGAAACTATCAGACCGAGTGATCTAGATAGGAGACGACTATCGGGCTTCCCCTCTCGCATTCGAGCTTCCAGAGTTTCGCGTAGGGCGTGGACTGCATATAAGCATTTGAAAGGCTGTCCAAGTGGGAAGATTTCAGTCCAGGCTGTGGTGTCGTCCTCAAATGCGGCGAGAAGTTTGGGATAGACCGGAAATTTGACGAGAAAATGATAGATCTCCTTTGAAAGTCTTTCCTCCATCCCAAGATAGTCCCAAAAGGCGTCAAAATGGTTTATGACCTCAACTTCTAGGCTCGTCGTTCTCGATTTTGGGCTACCGCCCCGTGGTTGCTCATCATCCTGCCGGGTAACGAGCACTAAGCCTTTTCCAATTTGCAGGTCCTCTAATGTGACTCCTTGGTTACTCGCATTGTCAGAAATTTCCGCGCCCCAATGGTAGAGCTTAAAATTCTTGAATTTGGTCGTCATTTCGACAATAGCAAAAAGCTCCGCCACGGTATTCAATTTGCCAACCTCCAAACCGCTCACAGGGCCGTGCTCCTGGCCATCAAATATTTGATATTTGAAATCCAGTAATTCGCCTTTTACCTCTGTGGAAGGGCCAGGCTCTGTGGGTCTTGGCTTTGGCACCGCAAAGTATGGCTTTAACTGATACGCCCGTAAAAACTCACGTAGTAGAACCAATGAGCGTGTGAATATCAGCTCTTCTTCGCCAACGTAGTGCTCTGGTGCAGTGATGGCCATAGTTTCATCGTCACCACTGGCAGCGACACCATTGAAACCCTTCAACTTTCCGGCAGCATATGACATTTGCTCCAAACAACGATTGACCAGCCTCAAATGCACGGCATGGGCCCTCGGTCGAGCCATTGATTGAATCATCGGACTATCCACATAGAGTTCAACCAGCATGTTGATAGCTGGGTCTTCAATTGAATTTGGGGGGGCAGTCAAAATCATTCTCCAAAGATGCTCAAGCCCATGAGATCCCGATGCTGTATCCTCATCCAACAGGTCTCCCTGTACGCCTCGCAGCCACGCCTGGATAGCCTCTCGGGTAAAGTCCAGGGATCCGATAGTGTAACATTGAGGCTCAAGTTTTGGCAGGTATTTTTCGAAGCACGTTGCAATGAAGACGTTCCTTGACGACACCTTGGCGGCCGCACTATTCAGTATCTGCCATGCTATCTCTCTATCCGCTGGGCTTTGCCCCCCTTGCCCAACAAAAGCAGTCCATAGCCGCTCACCGAGATCCGGCGTTATGGACATTGGCTCATTAAGAATGATTGCAAGGAGGAGGTCCCGTCGAGCTTGGCGAGCAGGGCTGTTGAAATTTGGTGACACTGAGTTCGGTTCTTGGGGGCGATTGGTATATTCAACTTCCTCGATCATTATCTTTGTGAGGTCACGCTCTGCTGTAAGAATCCGCAGATCAGTTGCGAGGTTTTGGCTCAGTAGCCCATAAAGTGCGCAAATGCTGCCAGAAGCAGTTGGGCTTCTGCTTGCTATGTCTTGGATAGAAGTTAGGTAGATCTTATTCCGGATCCCAGCTTCTGGGCCATGGCGAACAAGTTCGCGGAGCCGATTCGTTGCCCAGTGCTGTACGTCCAGGAGTCCCAGGGGTGTATCTGAACGGGGCGTAGATGATTCTCTGATAAGCCGAATGCAAAGTTCATAGGGCGGTGCATCAAGGTATTCGGTCTTATCGTCCCCAGTTGCTTTGTCAATCAAAAGACCAATTACTCTTTGGCAATGATCTCTCATGGCTGGCGTAAATGCTTCGATTGGTAGAGCACTTGCTTTGTCGCACAGATATAGCAACTTGTCGTAGTCAAGCAAATTGAGCACAGTGGCGAGCATTCGGAGGACTGCTTCTACTACTCGTGGATCCTGGCTTGTCGTGACTGTTTGCCAAATGGTATCTGTTTCCTTGTTTGTGTAAGACTTCGTTGCCATGAGGAAACCGACAATATTGCCACTTTCGCTGATGATCTCGGGGTGGGAACCAGTTCCAACTATGTAGTCGACGAGCTTATTCGCCATGATGTATTCAGCGAAATGAATGAGGATTGGCTGGCGAGATGAATCCTCCCTCTTATGCTTCGTGTAGAGGCTCAAAAGTTCTGTGCACATAGTCGTCACTCCGCAGACGCGCAACTGCATCTGCCCGCACACAATAATCTTCTTGAGCATGGAAAACTTCCACTCGGCAGATATGACTATGCCATTGTACTTCGGCGGCATGGTGGGATGCGACTGTAATTGATCGCGGATGGATTCTTCGACGGGAGAGTTCTCCAAGTTTAAGGCTGCGAGATAAATCCGCGAGAGTCCAATTATGTGTACGAGAGCTGCCTCAGCTGTCAACATTGTCGCATGCTTCTCGATAATAGTATCAAGGGCTGGCGCAAGGACTTTGAAGAATTGATATCCTTGTTTGATAAGTAGCTCGCTATTCTCCATCGGAGACCGGTAGGCGGGACCGGCATTGTTGTAATATGATAAACTGGAGGAGATGGCCAGGTCAACGATGCGTGATGGTTCGGTCAAATCCTCGATTGCCTTGGGATATTTGGATATCATCCCCAAGTGCCCTCGAACAAACCGAGTGAGTGCAGGTATACTGCCGACACCATCGATGAAATGCCTCACCATGCTGGTCACTTCATCAGTCCAGTCGAAGCGGTAGTGTTGTTCCAAGTTATGGCCAATGTTGAACTCCCTTTTCTGAAGTAGCCATCCAAAGGCCACCATATATGGTCTGGAAACCAGCATAGGTTGTGACGTTTGGTCGTCAAGCTCCTCGTACTTGGCAAAAGTTCTAACATCCATTGCCACAAAGCGCGCCGTAAGTTCCGCAAATTGTGTAAAAAATTCCGATACGACCAGGCGACTATCGCGACTCTTCTGCAAGAAGTTTCCAAAAAAGCTCCTGTGGAAAATCAGTAAGGTTCGGTTTAGGAAGGTCTAAAAACTTGCCTTCGTCGGCTAAGAGCCGTAACAATGTCAGGGAACTTATTCCAGAACTCTGTGTGCTTCTCGTATGATTCGAACCAAAGGTCTTCAGAATCCTTGGTAAGCTGGAGATAGCTAGCCATCCAGTCTCTTAATCTGCAGAACATGTCGTCGCCATCCACGGCGTCTGTGGGCGTGTCAGCTCCTAGACAAACTCAGAATATATTAAAGGTTGCTTACCATGTTCGAAGAAGTGTGCAATTTTGCGAACGGTCACCATCACTGGCTCATTTCCAGATGCGTATGGGAAGTCCAGGACCGGGTCGCAGTCAAAAAGAAGTTCGTCGTCGTCGTCGATAACGGCCACAGGTGGGCTCTGCCCATATTCGATATCCTCGTCGTCCATAATGAGTTCCACCTTTGGGCTTCCCAACGTTGAAGAGGAGGAGGAAATAGTTTCTGGAGGGGCAGCAACTCCATCTGAATCCACTTCTATGTCCAGTTGTGGTATTTGATCTGTGCCCGACATTTTCGACGGTGTAGTGGGGGAGAAGGAAGGAGACGATGTCAGGTCGATTGCTTTGTTCGACCTGAGGTTGATTGTAACCTTGCTTGATGTAGGTTCTGGTATGGCTTTATTCGAGTGGGTTCGAGAGGGCGTCTGTGGTTGAGTGAAGGTAGCCTCCATCGATGGGCTGTGTTCCCTGGGAGTCGTAACATAGGTCGATGAAGCCTTGCCAGTATCCGCTGATCTGCTTCGTGATCCGCTCGAGACACGCTGCCTCTTTCTTGCGGAGTATTCGGAATCGTCGAAGGGTTTTGGTCGAGTTGAACACGGCTCGGACGATACCGCACGTTCTCGCGACACTTCGATCGCTTCGAGGTCCATCTGGCCGAACCAGAGCACTGATTTTAGGTAAGGCCAAGGTGCTCTGGTACTGTGTGATTAGGCACAGTGACTTCGAAATCACAGACCTGCTTCGGATATGGTGGTGTGTAGAATCGCCATATGGAGGGGTTGTGAATAGGCAACGATGGGGTAATAACAAGCTTTTGGCGGCGTGGTGCAAACGAATATTAGATAGAAGGTAGGTAGGTGGTGAATAGAGCCCCGCCTTAGCTGTCTGGAAATAGCTGTAGGTGCAGGCACTTGTCGATAAGGTAGACGAGCTCACAAGCGTGTGTCGGATGGTGATCAATCGCGAATCGCGAGCTACCCAGCCCACAAAGGTACAGCCACCCCACGTAAAGTTTAGAGTACTTGGATGTACTGTTATGTTATAGTACGACTACAACACAACGTCGTACGTCCCTAATATCAACTCTTAAATCTCACGAGCTACAAATTGTTTTTGTGTATGGGCTGATTTATCTTCTTTAGGTGTTTCTGTACTTCTATATTTATCGCAGGCCTTTGATTCATCTGTCCATGGCCTTCGTGCTAACTTGTTTTTCTTTGCACAACTGTTTTACCTTGGAAATCATAAGAATTATGAAATGTTGACTTTTATAATGAAAGATGTACAATAAACTAATGTGAGCAGACTCAGTTTGAATTCACCTGCGAAGCATCCAAGCTTTGGCAATGTCATCGGTTCATTAATTTTTTTTACTTAATCTATTTTTCAGCCATACTCCATTCCATAAACCCGCCTCTAATGCTGTCCAAGTGGTTAACTATTCCAGCTCGATGGTTGCTGGAGGCTTGCTCGTGATGTCAAGCATAACTCGGCATACTCCCTACAATTCAGTTAATATCGTGCATATATCTAGATACGGAGGAGCAAATCGGTGAGTCGGGAATGGAAGCATTTTACCTTGACGTTGTTGACAATCTTCGTTGAAACCTGGTTGAGGAAGTCGTGGCTGAATGGGAATGCCTTGGCGGTCATGACTGAATCATAGTTAGTATACTCTGCTTATGTGATCGAGCTGTAATTCCCCAAGGGACCGAGAGGCACTTACAGTCTGTGGTCTCGACAGCGCGTAGGATAATAAGATGCTCGTAAGCTCGCTGGTCGCCCTGAAAATATCAATTAGCTTCTGAAGTGTGATTTATACATTTACAGAATCAAGTGCTTACCATCACGCCGACGGCCTTGCTAGTGTCCAAAGCAGCAAATGCTTGGGAGATTTTGTCGTACAGACCCCATTCACGGATCATGCCAATGAAGATATGGTCCGCCTGGCGCACCATCTCAACACGTTCAGGTGTCACCTCACCCAGAATGCTGTTCGTGTCTCTGGTTAGCGGTTGAAAGCAAGGCTGCGGGGTAGCATGGGGGATCATCTTACCGAATAGCAAGACCGGGACCTGGGAAAGGGTGCCTCATAACAAGGTCGTGGGGGATGCCAAGTTGCCTCCCAAGATCACGGACCTCGTCCTTGAAGAGCTCTCTCAGAGGCTCAATAAGCTTCAGCCCCTGGCCGTCAAGCATGCGCTGAGGAAGTGCAAGGTTGTGATGGGTTTTGATAGTAGCACTGGGGCCCTTGAACGAGATACTATAAGTTCAATGTTAGTAATTATCTTAACTAGGCCTCCTCATGGGACTCGACAAGCTATATTTGGAATCCTCATCAAGGAGGCTGCAAAGTAAGCTTGTTGGATTACTAACCTCTCAATAACATCAGGATACAAAGTTCCCTGCAAGAAGAACTCGACTGGTCCAGCCCTGTCAGTCTTTGCTGCCGCAGCCTCGATCTTCTTGGCCTCCTCCTCGAAGACTTCGATAAATTTCCCTCCAATGAACTTGCGCTTCTTCTCGGGGTCGGTGACACCCTTCAGGCCGGCAAGGAACTCCTTTGAAGCATCTGCCACAGTCAAGTTGATTCCCATATGCTCCGAAAGCATCGTCTTCACCTGCTCGCACTCGTTCAGGCGCATAACACCGTTGTCGACGAGGACAGCGTGGAAGCGGTCGCCAATTGCACGCTGCATAAGCTTAGCTGCCACAGTAGAGTCGACACCACCGCTGACGGCGCCAAGGACCTGGCCATCTCCAACGAATTTACGGATGCGGATGATTTCTTGGTCAACGAAGTTGGCCATTGTCCAATTCTGCTTTGCGCCGCAAATCTTAACAGCAAAGTTCTCGAGGATCTTCGTGCCGTTCTCGGTGTGTGTAACCTCTGGGTGCAGCTGGAGGCCGTAGATGTGCTTGCTCTCGTGGCAGATAGCAGCGTATTCGGAGTTAGGGGTGGTGGCGATGGTGTGGAAGCCCTCAGGGAGCTTGGCTAGTTTGTCTCCGTGAGACATCCACACCTTGAACTCGTTCTCGAGCCCATCGAACAGGCGGTCAACATGACCATCGACCTTCCTGGCCTTGAGATCGGCATGGCCGAACTCTCTTGTGACGCCTGCAACGACGTTGTCCTTGCTGCTGCGGTAGGCAATCTCTTGGAGGCCGTAGCATATTCCGAGGATCGGGACGTTCAGATCGAAGTATGCTGGGTCGACATGGGGTGCGCCTTCTTCGTATACACTGGAGGGTCCACCCGACAGGATGATACCAGCTGGCTTCCAGTCAAGGTCGGCCAGTTTCTGGGTGCACGGGAGCATCTCAGAGTAGACATGGAGGTCTCTCAGGCGGCGGGTAATCAAGTGAGTACTAGGGGGAAGAGTCAGTCACCAAATCGAAGACGTAGGACTTGAGGAATTGGACCCGGGTGGGCACGCGTACATACTATTGGGAACCGAAGTCCAAGGTTAGGATGGTGTCGAAGGACTTGTGAGGAACCACCTCGGGGATTTCCTCCGTTGTGTTTGACATGATGTGGAATGAAGCAAGAGCTTTAATTTAAAATTATGGCTACAAGATATCTTCAATGCCGTTGTGAGCGGCGATAATAAATAAAGACTCACGGTATCTGAGAAAAGAAAAATTTAGCTTATCGCACAACCCCTCATTATGCGTCAGAAAAGATTAGCGATTGTGAGGTCCCGCACTTGACGCGATACCAGAAACAGCCCACTTGTACCATGTTAGCCTTTCCGAAGTCAAGGGACTGACGACAGGGTTTGCACAAGGCTGCGCTATGATTTTATAGTACTAGAGTTATACTAGAGTATCTAATCTATATAAATTATACTCCTGGGCAAAGTATAAGCAGTATAAGCAGCGCTCCAACACCTCTGTAGGTTACGAGTACTACTGGCCTACGAGATACATAGTTATACACAACTTCTCAAGCTTCGAGCTTCGAGCTGCGGTATTAACGCCGTATATTCGGGGACCCAGTGTCCCTGAATCAACCCGTCCAGGTCAGACAGCTGCTTGCAGGTAGGCTGCCGTACATGCAATATGCCTCCAAAGGCAAAGACGATGTTTGAGCTGGATAGCCCTTATTCAGAAGTTGTACTGTATGGCAATCTTTTCTTCCAACCCTCACGTGAATGCTTTCGAACTGGGCAACTGACATCTACTCAGGCCTCAAATCAGTTCGGCTGATCAGGACACTATCCTTAATCTTCTTACCAGGTAAGTGTGCAGTGCTAGACTCCCTTCTGTCATCTCTCCATTTCATGTTTTATACGCTCAAAAGCATATATTAATTTCTCTCAGCTTCCTCTCGCCCATCGGTCACTACCGCACCACTCACATTACCCCCTCAAAAGGAAAACGCAACAAAAAGGCCAAGCGCCGGGAACTCAGAGGTGGTGCCGCCGCCAAACCAGCCCAAGACGAGGCCTCAGTGCCACCCCCCGAGCTAAGCTCCCACATCCTCGTCGGCCTCAGCAGCATTACCCGCCACCTCGAGTCTCAATCTCAGAAGGCCTGTCCAGCATCACTCGGTACGCCGATACCCAGTTCGAACGTGCCAGCCAACCCACAACGGCATCTGGCCGTAGTCGTCACGACTTGGCCCTCCGTGCCTCCGATCCTCACCTCTCATCTCCACAAGCTTCTCCAAACAAGCTCACTACTCCACCCCAATCTCCCGCCGACACGCCTGGTCGTCCTCCCAAGGAGCAGCGAAAAGCGACTCTGCAGTGCCCTTGGTGTTCCACGTGCAGGATTCATCGGGGTATTCGACGGTGCCCCTTCTGCCACAGCAGTGATCGACTTCTGCCTCGCGAACGTACCTGAAATGGAGGGCGGTGAGTGGCTGAAGGCTGATAAGAGTGCTTTCATGCCGCTGAAAATAAACACTATTGAAGCGGCTGATTCTGTTGTGCAGAACAAAGTCTGAATGAATAAACTACATTACACAGCTGGAGGATTTTTCAATGCCTGCTAGCCCACGTGCACGTGTCATACAAGCCATGGAGATATTTGAATGTTGTAATATTACTATGCTCAAGTGACCGATAAAACGGAGTCTAATGGGCAACTCGACAATGAAAACGACCCAATAGCAATGCATTCGCCGATAGACCCCCATAGACGCAAATACCCAAACAAACCATCAAACCAGTACAAATCCCATACAACCCTACTTTATCAACCACGTCATCCGACAGGCCGGCCTATTTTTTGAATGAGGAAATAAATCCCGTGGGAAAGAAACGAAAGTAAACCCAGTCATCGTATCATTTCCGATTCATCATAAGTCGTTCGCGTTGCCGCATCTCTCTCCATGCCCAACTTACCTTAGATGATCATGCTCTTCGTCCTTGCGTGGAAGCGCGGCGGCTTCTCCCCAGAAGCCTTGCGGACCTCCTTGCGCTTTAGGCTGTCCTCTCTCTTGAGCACCATGTCGCACCAGCTGACGCCATTTTTGGTCTCGCTGCTCGTGCCAATGCATTGATCGAGGACCTTCATCCACCCTTCCTTGTCTTTGGCGGTGTCGGCGTAGAAGTCAATGACCTCCCCGTTACCGAAACGAATGCGGAAGCCCTCCTCAACGAACATGTAACCCTCCTCCTCTTCGGCGAAGCCGGACTTGCGGCGGCTACCTCCTCTGCCTGTGGTTTCTTTCTGCGTCAATGCCCTGCGGTCATCGATAAGCTTGGAGGCATTGGCGAGGTTGATCGTTGCACGAGGTTGTCCAGTCGATTCGTGATAGGCCGTCAACTTGCTACCATTGAGCTTGAACATGCGACGACGCCAGTACTAGAGCATATTAGCATAATGAAATCAATATCTTCCATATGGTGACTTACAGGACAGTCTCCACCTTGTTGGCTCAAGTAACCATTGTGGCATCTAGCCACTGCTTCCTCAGCCTCCTTCATTGCGCGGATACATGAGTTCATGCTCTTGGGGATATCATCGTCGCTAGCGCCCTTCGGCTTCGGGACAAACAGAAGCTGCAACTCTAGCTTTCCGACCTTGTAAGGTGCTCGGCGGCGGGTCTGAGTAGCTCCCGTCTTGCTCTTGACGCTGCTCATGCCACCCACTTCCTCGGTCGCCCACTCGTTGAAGCAATTAACATCAACAACGTATGGTCTTCCAAAGCAGTGTTGTTCATGATCCTTCAAGCAGACATATGATCGACCGAAGCTTCCGTCATCTGCGGCAAGAGGGGAGAGTAGATCCCACGCGGTAGGTTGCTGAGACATGCGCTTAGCAGCCATCTCGCTTTGTTGCTTATCGGCAGCACGCTGTTGTTCTTCCTTCTGTCTCATCTCAAGTTCCTTGCGCTTCTTTGGCGAGGTAAAAACGCGAGAAAATGTAGATGGCTTTTGGGCCTTCGCTTTTGTTGGGGATTCAACAACGCGCTGTGGCGGCGGCTTTTGAAGCTTAGCATTCAGGGTGAGTTGGAATTCCAGTTCATTGGGAACGACCAGTTCAAACTCTTGGCCGATAGGTGCATTCTTTCCAAGTTCAAGCCACGCTGTCGTGACACAGTGAACCCCATTGTCCAAAGTGAGGGCGAACCAGGTGCGTTCATCTTCAAGGGACGTTAGCAACTACATAAATATAAGAAGGATTTATACTGACTCTTTGGCAATGGAAGGCCGAGATCCTTAACACCGATAACCTTGACGAACAGTCGGCCTCTCTCGCCATTGTCGGGCTCGCTGACATCGACCTGAGCATCTTCTGCAACCATTCCCAAACCGGCAACATTGCTCTGTTGCCCAGGTAAAGGAGGCGCTGGTCCGGGTGGCATCCTTTTCCTGCCACCAGTGCTGTCTCTCGTGCTCCTCTTCCTCGGCGAACCATTCCAAGGCTCCACCGTCCATGATTGTGGGCGGGGTTGTTTCACGGGAGAATTGCCTGCTGATCGGGTGTCGCGGAAATTTTGAGCTTCTACGTCAGTACCACTACTCGCAACTACAACCTTTGTGTTTTGACGCATAAGGTATCCGCGCTGTTTCCGAGGAGTAACGTTAGCATGAATTTCTTCGAATTTTAGAGCACCGGCTTGTAACGTAGACACTTGTCCATGGTAACCTTGGGAGTCAAATAGGTGGTAATGAGAAAGGTTAAACGCAACCTTTTGAGCTTCAATCAACCTATCGAAGTCCTGGTCGAGGCTAAGACCAAGGTCGCCTCCGATGTCCAAGGTAAGACCATCCCGTTTCAGGCTTGGGATTCGCTTCATTCCCTCGTTCTCAGAGACAACTTCCGGATCTTCCAAATCGCGCTCCATGCTCTGCGAAGGGCGGTTGCGGTGTCGCTGAGGGATCGGTGGGATCGGGTATTCGGTGCTGATTTGGCGCCTAGCTTCCCTCATGGCCATTATATCTGACGGGGTAGCGGAAGGTCGGGTCTTGAGCTTTGAACCAGATGATGATTTGATAGTTGCGGTTTGCTCTGGGACAATTGGTGACTCTGCGGGAGGAGATTCCTCATAAGATACCGCATGGTGCACAACTGATTCAGGAGTGCCAACTTCTTCCTCGGTCTCTGAACCCCAGCCAGCGCCGTCATAATCAGGCTTGGGAAGAGCATATTTCGCGGGGGTACCTGGTGGTGTAGAGGTACGTTCAGCCTCAAGAGGCTCAATGACTGCCTCCGACGTAATGCTCGTTTCATCCTTTGGCGGGGGAGGCGGGGGAGTAGGTGTCATGTATGATTGAAGGCTCAGTCCGAAACTGTTGCTGTCCAAGAACCCAGGCAGTGCTGGCAAAGAGGCTTGGTCCTCCTTGTTTTCAGTGTCAACTGAAGGGATGTCTGATGTTGGCGCGGTTAAGCGGGGTGTTGGTGGTCCCTCATCTTCCGGCGCGTTGTTAGACTCAAGCTCAGGGCTCTTGTTTTGTGGAGTGTCATCTGAATATTGACTGTCCAAGTCTTCATCTCCATTGTGATCATCGCGAACGACAGAATTGTTGATGTCATAATCTTCTACTCGAGATTCGGGGCGTCCCTGATACATCTCGGGAATGTCATAGACATCAATCTCCGAATCTTCTTCTTCGGGCTTGATAATCACGCTGCTGTCATCATCATCGGCGATCGTGACATCCTCAGTGGATGGAATAGCCACATCAGGGTCTGGTGCAGTTGTGCGCTCAAGTCGAGAACTTGGCGGTGGAGAGGAAAAGTTGTACTCTGAATCCAGTGTAAACGCATCGTGGCCGTTGACCTTGCGCAGAATAGATTCCCTGGAGACTCGCTCAGGGAGCTGATAGTCACCCAAATCAGCAAGAGTATCTTCATCTTCGTGAATTTTGATTTCGCCATCATCCACTTCTGGCGTTGCGCTGCATCGGTCACGCGCACCGCCGCGTCTCATGCGGCGCTCTCGCTGGGTCTCTGCCACAGGTTTAGCTTTGTCGTCATCCTGGATCATCATCAGACGAAGGCGTTCTTCAAGTGGCATGCGCCCTCCGGCTAAGCCTTGGATATCAGTCTTGCTGAATGAAGCTGCCGGAACCGCAGTGCCTCTTGTAACATTGCTAGCTCGTTCGGCCGCCGCAAAGAGTCCCGAATTTCTCTTCTCTGTGGCACCTGGAAGTGGTGGTAATGGGCGATGATCTGCGCTAATATTCCGTGTCACTGTAGGGGACGATATTTCAGACCCAGTGAGAGGGCTTGAAGGCTCCAGTTGGGCACCGAACGGGTCCGAGCTGCCTCCATTAGACGGAGTGTTCGAAAAGCGCCAGTCGTCCGGTCCGACGACTGGAGTTTTATCCGTATCTTCGAGAGATGCGTCAAAGCTGTCATCTAGCTCCAACGAACCAGATCTATTGTAGCTCTCTTCCTCATCATCCTCGGCGGAGTCGTAGCTGTTCTCTCTGGAATTGGTTCCGACTGAGGATAGATCTGGAGTTACCATTTCGTACTCGTTGATTTGGGGTGCTGCATCGAAGGTAACGCTCTTCGCATGACGGTGTAGGCTGCGGCCTTCTGGAAGCTCGTGTTCGCCACCTGAGTACTCTGGCGAGCTGATTTTGTCTTCATCGTATGGAAATTTTGAGCCAAAGCGAGTAGTTGCAAGCGACGACTTCATTGGCGAAGTTTGATCTTTCGTGGGTGATTCTCGTACCACAGTTGATGTAAGTGGAAGCTTCGTCGGCGAATATGGCGAAACAATATCTTTGCTTGGGGCTCGCCCATGTCCGAATGCACGTCCTCGCTCCTCAGAGCGCAACCCATCTAATCCCTGGCCGCCATATGCGTTTCCTTGGATTTGCTTCGCAAGTGGTCGCTCAATGTTTGGAATTGATGTCGGGTCATATTCTTGCTTCTGCTCACGAGCGAACATGTTGCTGTTCTTGACACGCGAAGCACGTTGGAGTCTCTCAATCGATGATCGCCTTGTTGGCGATGGCGACATTTCGCGCTTTCCAAATATGCCATTCTCTGAGTTGAACCGATTGGGCGTCGCTGGATCACGACCTTGCCAGAACAATCGTGGCGACGAGTTCCCCTCGGACGCATTGAAGGGTGAAGATTGGAATGGAGAAGAATCCATGTTAACAGCCATTTTCTTCCTTATTGTCAGTATGTGGAAGTGTGCTGGAATGTGCATGTTGGGGTTTCTTACCTTTGGAGAGCCTTGGTTGTAGCTCGGGGAGTTTTGCCTCCTCTCAGTAGGTGCCAATTCAGTCAGGGCGCGAGGAATTGAGCTCCCCATCTTAACAGGAGATGTGTTTGGTGTGCTCTTTTGAATCCTGAGCGGATGTACCTGGGTGATATTGTCAACAGTTGTAAGCTTGATAGGCTCAATGTTTACATACTGGCTGCGATGTCATTGTTGCTTCATTCAATCTCGAGCTAGAGGCCACGAGGGTATATTTGTATTGTTTCAAGCAAGCAATGCTTTGGGGTTGTTGTATGCAGGAGTCTGCAGCATGCGAAGAGTGAGGACAACAAGGTGAAGGCGGCGAGATGGTGCGTGGACTAAGACCTCGAGTATGTCTTGGAGTTGTTTGAGACAAAAAGACAGTATTGTTTTCAGAATAGTAAACCACAGGACATGAAAGATTGCTCCGGTATATCAAATGTTCCTCATACGTATACCGACTGTGGATGCGAAGGTGAGTTTATCGTGCGCTTTCGATTCTGCGAGGTGAGGTTGTATTGTAGGCGACCCAGGGTGTGGTTGGCTTGTTTGCCATCAACAACTGGTTGCCTCAGCAACCTGTTGATGTCACACACAGCCTCGCGATCCTAGTGTGTTTCATAATTTATTGTGAGCAATTTATGTTTCTGGCTTATATTCGAGTTTGTGCGTAACTCTGGATACGGAGAGAAAAGCTCCAAATTAAATGTATAGTAGTCAAATGAGGTAGTATCAAGCCCTCCATTTCGAGTTTTATAGTGAGGTTGATGCTGTATTCGCCTCTTTATAACGATCAAACCAGCAAACAGTACGTTAAAAGCAGAAGCTATTATTTATAGTCCTATGCTCAGCCATGGGAATATTAACCTCAAATACTGGAGTACCTTGTACTACAAATTCAGCTTCCTGATTTTGCCCAAGACCTTAAGTCCTAAGCAACCGTGCTACACCATATCGTATCAAAACATTGCAATGTTGCCAAGCAATTATTTACCCCTCTTATAGTTACATCACAGGCCAAACCTAGACCTGGATATGCCTTTGGCGCTTGCGAGAGCTGCCGCTTGGGGTACTGTGCGGTTTCTCGCGGGTCTCGTTCTTGAGCTTCTCGTCCAAGACGCGGGCTGTTACAATCATCAGCATGTGAAACTAAAATTATAAAAAACAATGCTTGATAAAACTTACTCAACACATCGAAACCGAACTGAGGGAATTCCAAACACATCTTCCTGAATTCATCTTCCGCTTCAGCGCGCAGGACATGGGATCTATGTGCCCAGAACGACGCGACGGGTCTGCGGATTGTGGTATCGTCTTCGGCGGTATTTGCGTAAACGTAGCGAGCGTATTGAATCTCGCCCTTTGCGTTGGAATTGACGCAGTGAACTGGGTTATATGTTAAATACCATCGCGCAAGAATGTAGTGATACGTGTTAGCTTACTCTTTGAAAGTGCGAGTGCCTTCAGTGCATCAACGCCAAACTTGCCCGCCAGGGTATAGACCCTTGCATGCTTCAGGAGTTGCTCGCCCGACTCATCCAATTCTGGCATCGTGGGGTCTTTGACTAATCCGCGCTGCCCGGTGATTCGCTGAGGGAAGTATTCTCCAGTATAAAGGTACTCCAGGAAGCAGCCGACTGCATCGAGGTTCTCCTCTGACAGGTCAATCGACCGACGCTATCACAGTTGTGAGTGAGTTGTTCAAGTCAGCGGGAAATGTGTTATATCATACCGGTGTATCAGCATCGAATTGAGCGCAAGCTTCTTCAAAGAAGGGGCTTTGCACCAACAGCGCTTGATGGGCACTGAGGATGATTTCAGAGTCACCTTGTCCAACAATGAGCTCTACGATAGGGCTTTTCAGATGGTCCACATATGTGATTCGTACCGGGACTGGGTGTTCTTCTTCTTCCGCAATTTCCTGGTCTTTTTCTCCGTCGTCGTTCTTGTCTCCTCCATCTGTGGTTGTCGCGACTTCGACTACCTCATCTCCGCCCATCTCGACATCCGCACTCCCATCATTCTCCGTCAAACTGTTGTCGCCGGTAATTTCGATGTCTGGCATTATGCGATGTTCTTCGGAAGAGAGAAGACTGTAGGTGGGATTGAATGAGGAGGTTGTTTGTCGCGGCGAGCTCAGTGTCTTGGATTGACCGGCGGATAGGTGTTAAGTGTGTTATTCGAGTAGTTATTGGAGTTGTTCAAAGGCTAAATGGTCAATTGGAAGACAACGAAAGATTCGAAAGGGTTACGTACATGGAATTATGTAGGCGCGTTTGCTCGTGATGACAATAGTTCTCAACAGTGAGGTCCGTTTGGCACCTCCCAGCCACTGTTTTGGCTTGGTCGTACAACCTGAAGCGCAAGGCTGCGGCACAATCAAGGTACCCTGCAGGGGGGACTACACCCCAACTGCGACCCACCAATCCCCACACTCTTGCCCACCTACAAGGCTGACAGATTTTCAGGTACGAGATTAGTGTACAGCTTCATCAGCAGAAAATATCACTAGTGGCCATGATTAAATTGGTAATTGGTAATAATTTTTCATTTTTTAATCAAATATATAGCATAGCATAGTAATTCGTTGTTTGCGTTTATAAAGTGAGCCGACCCGGTTTCCTCCTCAGCCTCTGGGGTCTCGGCCGCTCTTGGGAATCTGTGGCGGTCTCGACAGAAATATTAGAAACATCTGGGCTACCTGTGGAGCCGCGGCTCCTTTCCCGTTTCCTGATAGATCTCTCTTCATCAGGCCTGATGAACCTGTGGATTGTGCGATGATCTAAAATCCTTTCTTCCGAGTCATTTCGCCCTTCCTTGTCCGTCTTTGGCCACTGATATCCATAAAGCTTGCTGTGACGCTCACACCTTGGGCACGATGAGCGGGTTAAATAAGCGTCAAGTTGCACGAAATACTCATCGCAGATCTTGCATGAAATCCAGGCTGAAGCGGGTTGAGATAGTAGTAGAGGCGTCAAGACATAATCGCCTGGCTTCCTAATTTCTGGTGCGTGATCAACGTCTGTGACAACAGGTGCCTTTTTCTTAACATATTTCCTCTTTTTGGTAGTGCTTGCTAGTGTCTTAGTCAACAGCTTCGTTGACGGGCGTTTTAACTTGCGCGAAGATTTTGGTTCCAAAGCGTCAGAGTCCGTCGCGCCCAGTGTTGTAATCGAGGTCACAGCGGCCCCAAGTTCGCCAGCAAATTCAGCCATTGTTATCACTGCATCTGAGACGGGGTTGTCTGCTTCCACGCCGGCAGGGCTAGATTGCTCACGGACATCTTTGCGAAGGCGTGAGTGGCTCTTTTTGCGCATTGGCCGAACAACAATCGTATCTTCATCCACCGACGTTGTATCCGTCAGATTGCTGTCATGGGAGGGCAGCATCCGTGCTGAATCATGCCTTGATTCAAAAACCGAACTTGCCCTAGAGCTTTCGGGTGTGGAGTACAGGCCGTCTAAATCCCTAGCAGGAATGCTTTCCTCTTTGATGATCCCTTCAGTGCGTTGCCGTTTCCGTGCCGTGTGTTGTTCGGCCGTCGACGCTTCATCGCGCCATTCTCGCTTCTTGTTAGACTCCATAAGTTGTTGACTGGGCGAAAGTTCTGGTGATGTCGGTTCTTTAGCGATTTTACTCGATCTCTTTGGTGTTCCCTTGAGAACACGAGGCCTGAGGTCAGGAGTTGCTGACGGAGTCCGGGAGGAGTCCACAAAGTCGGATCTCCTTCGACGTAGTGAATAGCTACCAATGACTACCGTGGGCTCCTCAATAGAGGGCTTCGCGGCTGGGGTGCTTGAACCATCCTCGCCTTCCAACTCCCAACCGTTCTCCCGGTTGTCTTCGCAAGTCTTGCAGAGACACTCACAGTTATCCTCGCCAAAATAATTATCCCCGTAAGTAACGGTAATCTCATCCCCTACCTCGATATCCCTTACAGCGATGATTTCCATTCCAGCGGCTCCCGTCCTCATGAGCTCAGCATTCGCACCACAATCGTGGTTTGCAAAACGTGCTGGGCCCAAGAATAGTGAGGCAGATTTGTTGCGGCTTGAAACAACGATGCTGAAGTCGCGCCTACGCTGGTTGATGTCGGCTTCTTCTTCTTTAGTCATTATGACTTGGACTCCGCATAGGTATTTCACTGTCTCGCCCTTTTTGATCAACCTCCGGGCCGTCACGGAAGCCTCATGGGTCACCACCGTGTATCGGTTGGTGCTTGTGATTTCAAACGGGCAGTCCGGTAAATATATGCTGACATATCTCCGCATGTGCTTTCGAAAGTCTTCCCTTTCTTTTCCGGGAGGTAAACTTTCGAGAAACTTTCGAAGCCCTGGGAGTTGGAGGAGCTGCGCTTCTGCTTTCTCCGCGTCCTTGCCAATTATGACCATCTTTTGCAAAATAGGGGTAATATCCTCCTCTCGAACACCTCGTGAGGCATGGTATAAATTGCGATTCTTGCGAATAGTCGTCCAGTAGTATACCTTATTCACAACTGTTAGCGCAGCACATCTTGGAGTGGGTGGTATCTTACATGGTCAACTAAAGCGTCCGTGAGGATATCGTCGTAAGATGTCAATCGCGCAAGCGTTAGACGGTGTTTTTTCTCCGAGGGGCATTTTGGCGGCATCGCAACACGTATGTGGTTTTTTGTTCATGCGACAGCCCTTCCCGAATCGAATGGCCTCAATTCGAATCCGGGAGTAATTGACAGTTTCGACGGCACGGCGCGGCTGAGAATGCGTAAAGAGGCTCGAACAAAGCAATCCAAGGTTATCAGGTCGTGAAGGATCGCAAGAAATAGTCCAGAGTAGTGTGTAGATTGGTCTTTGTATTCGAAGTGTGTGTCCTGGCGCGCGTCGCCGCACATCTCCTTTCGCATTCCCCGTTCTCACTCCAGTGGAGAGTCCCTTGGTACCTCCCTGCACGTCCCTTCCCTGTCGTGCATCCCTCTAGCACCAGACTGGACGGCTGGACTGGCGTGTAATTTACTACTAGTAGTTGCGCCTCAATCACCAGCCACAGAACACCCTTGGCCTGGGCTGCGAGCCTACAACATCAGGCATTGAGGCGCTAGCCGCATTCGCGAAACCCGAGCCAAATCTTTATGTCGCTGCGAATAGAGCATAGCCAGATGTTGCGACAGCAGACCTCTGAATCAAGATGATCCAATTAAAGGTGAATAACTCTTGTAACTGCTGTGTTCAGTGTTTATGGCGACTAATTTTTATCGCAGACGATGCTTAATTGCATCGACAATTCCGGCGCCGCCGTCGTCGAATGTGTCAAGGTCCTCCGAATGAAGAGACATGCGAAGATTGGTATGACTACCCTATGAGCGTGTAGGAGCACATGGAACTGACGTCTTTCAGGCGACCGAATTATCGTTGTCGTTCAAAAGCAGCGCAATTTCGGTCCGGAGTCTGGTCCAGGCAGTGGCAGCGTCTCGACATCTGCCGCCAACAAGGTTCGCCGTGGAGATATGAGGCACGCTGTCGTCGTGCGCACAAAGAAGAAGCTGCAAAGGCCAGATGGGAGTGTAGTGAAGTTCGATGACAATGCCTGTGTCCTGGTTAGCAAGACCGGAGATCCCATTGGGACCAGATTGAACGGTTAGCCCACCCCCCCAATCCAACTTCACAATGGCATCCACTGACTTTCTTTCCAGGTGTTGTCGGCACCGAATTGAAGAAGATGAAGTGGTCGAAGATCTTATCACTAGCACCAATGCATCTATGAACAAAGGGGTTATACCAGAATGTACTCATACTGTATAAAGAGTTAGACGGGTCACGGCGTTACACATGCGATTATCATTAAAACCTCTCGAAGAGGTCAACAACTATTGTTCTCAAATCATTTCATTACGGCCTCTCAATAACTCAAGTGCATGAACGAAACCCCAGTTATGCAATCTTCCCTAACGCCTGTGACTATGTTTTCCGCCCAAGTCCCCAACTCCGATATCAAGTGTAAAACGCTCTGGGTAGATTATTACTGGAAGATATGGCCGCACCCACAGCAGACATAAAATAGTTTCTATATGACCATCGTCAGTGTGTACTTAAAGGATAAATAGAGACAACAATACCATTCCTGTTTCAGCCGAACGTTGTTGCGACTGGAAGAATACAGCATCCTCGGCCTTGCACTTGGGACAGGCCTTGTTTGATCGGGGAAGCTGAAAATAGTAATGTTAGCGATCATCATTGCAATAGAACAGAACATTTCATAGCAAGGCAAGCTATTCATTCAGATGGGGGCACGAACAGTCGGGTCCGATCCAACATCCTGTGTGACACCAGCCGTCTCGCCCACAGCGTTGTTCAATACGTTTCGGAAAACACAGGATGAAATAGCCGGTTCGCTGTACTGGCATGTGCGGCATGCGAACTGTAGCTGACGTGTGTCGTTGTCTTCCTTTGGGTACAACATATTCGAGCTGTATGATAGGTTAGTATTTAATAGCAATGGAGATACATAAATGCATGCCATTCACTGCAGAAACGGAAGGTAATCTGTTCCATATTCTTCCTTGGCTCCTCGCCTTGGCTAGGTGAAGGTGAAGACATCGTTGCTTGGTTTTGATAGGTTTGGGGGGCGATAGAAGCTGTTCAGGATTCGCTGGGAGCTTTGAGAGGTGTCCGGTGGCAGCGAGTGTATCGAGAGTTAAGGATTTGGTCCCACTGGTCAGGTATATTTGAAATAACGCTGTCCCTTATAATCGCCGCCGGTTTGTGGGCTTCAAGTAAAATATTTTCGAATGCTTGAACGCTTGAAGGCTTCAAGATCGCCAGCCAAACATATCCGCGCGCCAGTGACAAGGCGCAAACTTAAGCGGAACAATGCTCTTCCGTTCCATGCCCTTCGCGCGCTAAAGTCGTTTGTCAGCCAACATGGGGTTGCACGGTGCACGGGCTTCCATTTAGCCCCATCCCCCGCAAAGGTGCGATGCGATAACCCAAACAATAAACAGTAAGACCAGGATACTTCCGCCAAAAGTTACAAAACTCAGGTCTCGATATTCTCCGAGCTTTTTTACACTCTCATATCCTGTCTCAGGCGCAACGAACGCAAGAACAGCCCCTTCAAACTTGAGATTTTAGGTTGTTTACGTCAACCTTCCCCTCTATTTCTTGTATCACGCTGCAACTGAATCAACACCACCAGCTCAACAAAACCTCACAATGGTTAGTAGTGAAGCTCGATTGAAGCTAGAAAACTCTATTATAACACCCCGTATATCGATAGCTAACTCTCACCCAGAGTGACGCAGGTCTTCCAGCTGGGTGGGAAGTCAGGCACTCGACCTCCAAGAACCTACCATACTACTTCAACGCCTCGCAGCAGGTATCACGATGGGAGCCACCGCAGGGAACCGATACCGACAAATTGAAGAACTATATGGCTAGGAATCACAGCGCATCAGAGATCAAGCCAGAGCCTTCTGCTGCCAACGGAAACGAGGGCAAGATTCGTGCGGCGCATCTACTGGTGAAGCACAAGGATAGCAGGCGACCAAGCAGTTGGCGCGAGGTACGGTATTATCATGGAGGGCTATTAGCACGAGCTAACATAGTAATTGTTAGGCCGACATCACTCGCACAAAGGAGGAGGCAATGACCACCATTCTGGCACATGAGCAGAGAATCCGAAGCGGACAGACCACCCTGGGAAACCTTGCTGTGAGCGAGTCCGACTGCAGCAGTGCACGCAAGATGGGAGATCTGGGCTACTTCGGCAAGGGCGACATGCAGAAGGAGTTTGAGGATGCCGCATTCAACCTGAAGCCTGGTGAGATCAGTCATGTTGTTGAGACCGCGTCTGGATTGCATTTGATTGAGAGGTATGAGAGATAGTCCCCACTGTGATATAAGTGGTGCAAGCTAATATCTGCGTGTACAGGATCGAGTAAATACTGCAGTTACCAATGGAATTTGCCAGTAGCTGGGAGCAGTTAATAACATTGTAGTCGGATATGGAGGTGTTGATGCTGGATATTTGGGGAAGAGGGGTGTCATTTTTAGTTGTGGCGATCGTAATGAACAATAAATGGTCTGCCCATGCTTGTGACACTTGGATTCATTCTCTTTCATACATCTCGAAGACATACTTAATGCCGTTCTCCTCCTGTTCGCCAGGTGCAACATTCTCGCCGACCCAAGCGTCCAGTTCCTCCTTGCCCTTCTTCGTCCATTGGCCATCATCTCCCGGCAGTGATATTGGGAACAACGTGTCGCAGTCGAAATCGGACAGGATCTTTGTTACCAGGATCCTCTTGGTTGCTTGCTCTTGTATCGCCATGCGATAGATTTCAGCCCCACCAATCACAAATACCTTGCCAATCTCGTTGCTGCTCTCAAGTGCTTTCATGGCATCAGATAGTGATGCAACTTGTAAAGGCTCCTCATCAGTATCGATCTCCGGGAGAGGTTTTGGAGTCGTATGTGAGCGGCTGAGCACGATATTCACTCGTCCCTTCAACGGCCTAAACTTGAGGGGGATGCTGTCCCAGGTCTTGCGACCCATTATGACTGCGTTCCTCACAGGCTTGGGGGGCTAAGGCACATGGGTTAGCAGTCTCCAAATAGTTTTGGAGAGGCGCGACGCTACTTCTGGATTTGGGGTAGCAGCCAATGGGGTACGCTTCGTGACACGTGCAAAATATGCCATCTCTTTCCTGAGGCCGGTCCAGGGAAGCTCGCCGGCACGGCCGATACCCATGTTTCGGGCAGTGGCAGCCACTATGATGGTCAATTCTTTGGGAACCATGGTCTCAGAAGTCATCGTTGCCAATAGACGGATGTGAGGGAAGAGGTATTGCTCATTGACTTGCGACTTGAACGCGAACGCGGTATCAGTTGGACAAGGCTGGGCGAATACCATATGCTTATTGCCATTCGTCACCGCCTAGGAGGGGCTATCGTTCCGCACGTGACCTGATACTGTTTTTATCGTGCCTCGGCATCTCCATTTCAAGACGGATTGAGGGATGGCGGGATGGAGGATGGAGTGGAGAGGATGGAGAGATGCACTATACAATACAAGCACAGCTGTTACCAAAAATGTCTTCCGATATCGCCCTGCTTCAAACTATTTTATTAAATGGTCAAGCCGGCTTCGTCCGACCCCAGTAAATGGGCAAGCAAAATCTCAAATAGACACTATCCGTATTGCGGGAAAGCAGGGATTAGGCAGGCTCACAGAAGGAAAATGGGGGATGGCTGTTGAGTACGGTACCTACGATACCTACTCCGTAACACGCGGCAGAACAATTGCTTGCAGATTCAAGAACACACGGACGTCATCGGAACCTTTCGACCGAGGATAACTAGGAATTTCCGCTTTTAGTGGGTACCGCACACAAGGCTCGCGAGGCTGAGCGTCGAGATGCCGAAGCCAGCCAGCCGACTGTCAAAAACATGCCGCAACTGACGTCTCGGACTGTGATCCGTTTAATGGAAGAAATAGAGTAAATTTGTCTCTTGAATTAGGATAGAAGCCATCAGATCTGTAGCTTCATGGCAGGTACGGAAGCATGTTGCTCCATACCCCGTTGGGCGTGTTGTGCTCCTTCCGTTCGGCCATCCATCAAATCCACCTCTCTTGCGCCTTGTACCTTTCCCGCCCAGAGCTGTTCCAGTTAATCTCCATAGCCGCGGTGCAACTTGGGGTTATGGAGAAGATCCCTCCACCTTACTCTCTTTGATCTAGTTTTGGGTACTAAAGTAGGCTCGAACTGGTGTGGAGTAGGAGAGGAGTCCCCGAGTCCACCTGACTGTACTCTGAGAATATTACCCCAATACTCCTCCTCATCTTTTAACTATCTTGCTCATCCCCAACTCTCCCACGAATATATTTTTGCTCTCTTCGCTGAGAAACCGGCGCTGTATATACTACTTTGTACATTTAACAGGGTCATTGCTCCTGCTGTTTCTAGAGTATCTCAACTAAGGCAACTACGCTCGTCACCGGTACTGAGTTCACGGGAAACTCTTACCACGAAGTTAGTCTTGTGACGCATAGAGTCGAAAGTCGGTAGCAAATATGCCTCCAAAGACCAACGGCCGTGATGGGAAGCCACCGCCCTCAGCAGCGACGAACTTGATCGGTGAGTCCCAATCGCAGTTTCAGATCTATTGCGCCAATGGCTTCTAACTTTGCATAGCTGGCGGTGGTGCAGGAATGATGGAGGCGCTTATCTGCCATCCTCTTGGTATGTTCACCTCAGTAGCTTTCAATGAGTCAGGTCTCTGATACTGCCATCTAGATACTATCAAAGTTCGCATGCAACTTTCTCGTCGCGCCCGTGCCCCAGGTGTAAGTGGAGATGGGAAACCCAGTCCTAGCAGCGCCCTAACAAACCATATAGGTGAAGTCAAGAGGATTCATCGCCACGGGATCAGAAATCATCAAGCGCGAGACCCCCCTCGGTCTCTACAAAGGTCTTGGCGCAGTGGTAACTGGTATCATGCCAAAGATGGCCATTCGATTCACGTCGTTTGAGGCATACAAGTCCATGCTCGCAAACAAGGAGACTGGTGCCGTCAGCACAAAAGCGACCTTCTTTGGTATGATTCTGGAATTCCGAGTGTAGCCACGCAAAAGCGGTTGCAACTCTCAAAATTGTCTCAGCGCTGACGATTCAATTCTAGCTGGTCTCGCTGCCGGTGTTACAGAGGCTGTCGCAGTTGTGACGCCAATGGAGGTCATCAAGATCCGTCTCCAAGCACAAAACCACTCCATGGCCGACCCTCTCGATGTCCCTAAATACCGCAATGCCGCACACGCATTATACACTGTGGTAAAAGAAGAGGGGTTTGGAGCGTTATACCGTGGAATTTCGCTTACAGCTCTGAGACAAGGTAAGACTCACAATGCTTGATTTCCCCATTCTCGCCCCTCCAAAATCTCAAGCACGTGATAGCTATTTCCCCAAGTTATCACTTTCACATGTCAAATACCTCAACCCCACCCACCACCGTCACATTGCGCCACCACTCAGATACTAATCGGTCACCAGGAACCAACCAGGCTGTTAACTTCACTGCCTACACGGAATTCAAATCTGCCCTCCAAAGATGGCAACCAGCCTACGCCGACTCCCAGCTCCCCTCCTACCAAACAACCCTCATTGGTCTCGTCTCTGGTGCCATGGGTCCCCTCTCCAACGCCCCCATCGACACCATTAAGACGCGCCTCCAGAAGACTCCCGCGAAGGCCGGCCAGAGCGCATGGAGCAGAATAACATACATTGCAGCAGACATGTTCAAGACGGAGGGTGTCCACGCTTTCTACAAGGGTATCACACCGCGTGTGATGCGTGTTGCTCCTGGTCAGGCCGTTACGTTCACAGTGTACGAGTTCCTCAAGGAGAAGCTGGAGAACAGGACGACGATTGCGGAGCTTGTGGGCGGTAAGTACGAGGAGTAGGTGTGCTGTATTTTACCATAATGGACGGATCATGTTTGGGCATTGTTGGAGGCAAGGCATTTTCATGCGAGCGGCTAAAAGCGTTATGGTGACACTCTGTATATAGACGATGTGCGTAGATTATATGGTATCGAGAATTTATATCCATTTTATATATCGAGTTTTCTTGGTACAACCTTCTGGAACTTTGGGAACGAGTGATCATCACACTGCGTCATCGTGCATTTCGTACTCGTGCCACTGATAGGAGTGTTTGCAGCAATGGTAGGGAGAAAGAGCCCTTCGATCACCCAGGGTTATGACCGTCATCACATTACGGTCTTTTAAGCACATGTACTCGGACATCGGTGCAAGAAGATAATCTTTACCAACTTAATTGCGGGCATTAATTCTCAGTTCTCCAAGGCATTTCTCCTATTTCTGGGCACCATGAGTGTAGTACACTACTATGTAAGAGTGATTTCAAGGCATGATACCAAAAAGCATTCCAAAGTAAATTCTTTTGTGTAAACAGCAACTTTTGACTCGTGGTCATTACTCACGTTGACAACTTTGTGTTATAGTTAACATGAAATACCCCAAGAAATATCCACCCGTGGTTATTTCTCCCATGTATCTCACCTCCTTCCCGGCCTCTTCGGTCTATCAAAAGCCTTCTTAGTTTCCACCTTTGGCTTAAATTCCTCCTCGATACTCTCCGGGCTAAGTTCATCTGGGTCGCTTGCTTCAATCTTCTTCACTACCTTCAGGGCCGCCCCCTTCTCTGCGACAGCGATGACGCCCTGTCGCGAACTAGCGTAGAGCATTCGCTCCTTGATCTTGCTGGCACCAGGGCAAGTGTATATGAAGATTATAGAGGTTGAGGGAGAGCCATCATGGCTGTGATTGAAGAAAGAGAAGCGGGGCTCGGTGGAAGAGATGACAGTAGATAGTTCTGGCAACGTCGCGGTGGATGTGGACGCTAGCTCGATCGTTTCGGACGCAATATTGATTTTCTAAGAAGTGTATTAGCTCCCTTCATTATCGTGTATACACAAAGTGGGAGGGGTATATTGGCCGTACCAGTTGGACAAGGTTATCTCCGCCCTCAGAGTTCCCCAACTTCTTCAGAGCACCCAGGGCGTCATCAGATATTGGCATTGCAAAATGGTCACTAATGTGGCTCCTCTTAACGTTTGATCCTCTGCCCTCTTCCGACTCAGCCCTCTTAACTGCGCCCAGCGCCAGCTCCTCTTCTGTCAAGGGCGCTTCTAACTCAACATGCTTATCGTGCTTCCTAAACCCATCTGCCGTCAACTCCGCCTTCGTTGTCGCGAAAATGGTCTCCCTAAATCTTTCGATTCCTAATTCGCGAATTAAAGTAAGACGCGTGGATGCGAAGAGCATCTTTTGCCTCACGGGCGCGGCATCGGGGACGTAAGTCACGGCGATGAAGCTGTCGCTCGCATCGGGGTAGCGGCGCAATATTATGTATGCTGCTTCTTTGTCCGTGACATGGGGAGTGAGAAGATCCAAATCACTGAAGAAGTCGGAAGTGGAGGGCTCAATGGAGGGTCCAGGAATGAGCTTCTCCTTGTCGATTTTGACGAGGAGCCCACGCTGGCTGGGAGATGCCACGAGGTTGTTGAAGGCTGCTACGAGCTCGGCGGAGGCTAGAGCACCTTGGTATCAGCAGGAAGCTCCCCCCGACACACCCTGAATTGAATATTTTTACCTGCAATTCCCGACTGCATTGTGAATTCTCTCTTTCTCTGATTGATTTACGTGGCAGCTACTGTCACTTCTGGATATATTGATGACGCTCTGGTGTTTCGAGGTCGGCGCTAGATGGAGGGGTAATACGCGAGGTGACAGGGTTCAGTGCTACCTGAGGAGATGCAGCAGATTTCTATCGCGTAGATATCAACATGCGCTTCGAAGCACCCATGAACGCCCGACCGGTATAAACATTGTCAACGCGCAAGGAAGGAGCGACTGCGCGGTTATTAGGTGCATGAAAGTTGTAGTTGTGCATCTCATATGTAGCAATTGTGGCCATGGCCACTTCGCAGCGAACCACCGATGCCTTGTTGGGTGAGTGGAAAGTTCACTTCATTCCCCATCTACCTCGCCATTCCATCTCCTTTACTCCCAGTCTGAACAACTCTGTCTCTGCAAGTACAAATCATCAAAAGTACAATTGCCTGCCATCTGAGTATTCTTTCATAAATTCAAAAAGTAAACCATGGAAAGGAGACCAAGCATGTCAAACGATCGGCGCAGTCGTAGTCGCTCAGCGTCGGCCGACCAAACAGCAAATGAAGCCTCTCAAGCTGCCATTACACACGATGGCGGTGTCACCCACGTGGCGCCCCTTTCTCCTCCGACATCTTTTTGTTCATCCGTCAATTCACGCACGGGACCAAGTACTAACGAGCTTATGGAACGTGAGCAAGGAATCGTCGATGCCATGCTTCTCAGATTCAAGAACATCATTGAGCTGGCTACAACGAACAAGGGAGATGTGACCTCGGAAGTTGCTGCTGCTCAAGCCTTCCAGACGAATGTCGAGACGCAGGCTTTGGTATGTCTATTGCTATTTGATTCTTGTTGAGAGTGGAGGGCTAATAACTAATCCAGATCCGTGCCGCTCAAGACCTCCTCTCACTTACGCGGGAGATGAAGGAGTTGTGGCTTTTTGGCCCCTTGAGAGGACTGGGTGAAGGAGAGGAGGGTGATTCGATTGATGACAATTCCAAGAGAGTCGTTGAGATGGTCGAGGCAATGATTCAAGAGCGCACAGGAAGAGAAATGTAGACACGATGATTTACGAGCGGACGAGAGGATAAACATAGAGAGAGATTCAAGCGATAACCCATTTCATATTTGATGCTAAGTCTGCTGCCCAATCAATCCGTACTGTGATTCCGTCCCAAGTATAGCAAGAGATGCAAATGATAACACATTTCATATTTGATGCTAAGTTTGCTGCCCACCCCCGAACCAACCTTCCCAATTCCCGTCTAACTACCCAAAAATGACATGCAATATTCGCAAGCCTGGTGTAGGTTATGATAGCCTGTAATAACGCTATTGTGCAACGGTAATAATGGTTCATCCCCGGTTTCATGACATGCAACATGCCCTTCACGTCCCATTCATCCATTCATCGCCTCATATGTGCTTCGTGCATTCCCAACCATGAGGAAACTGGGTTGATGTGCATCAAGAATCTATCCTTGCCGTGAATAAAAAATGTTCTTTAATCGGATAAATATACTCCTCTACCGCATTGGTGAGCTTTGAGAGTTTAGAAGTCGGTGAATAAATGGCCATGTCTAAACACCAGTTAGCAATTAAATCTTGTGGTGAAGATAGGAACACCTACTCATCCGGTCCTCCAGCTCCGTATTGCTCGGTTTCCTCTGGGTACTTGTCGAACTGACTGGCATCACCAACACCAGCCTTGACAGGTGGGACATATGGTGCATCGATGTCCTTCTTTGCGAGCCTGTCCCATGTGACTTCGGCAAACCATGCATGTCTCTTCACATCCTCAGCACCGCCGTGCAAATTTCCCAACCGTTTTGTCAGATCAGCGGTGATGAGTTGTTGCAGCAAGTCCTGGGCGGGTGGCTGAATGTACGGAGGATACTTCACTTTTCCCTTAAGAATATTCTCGTAGATCTTCATCGGAGAGCCACCGTCCCAGAATGGTGTATACCCGCAAAGCATTTCGAAAATCAGGATGCCAAGGGACCACCTGCACCGAATTAGATAAAGAAACAAGAGTGAAAATGGAAACTAACCAGTCGACAGATTTGTTGTATCCTTTACTGGAAACCACTTCTGGAGCCAAGTAGTCAGGTGTCCCACAAAGAGTCCACGTGATATCTGGTACTTTCTTCGCAAATCCAAAATCAGTGATCTTGAGATGTCCATGGCGATCCAGAAGTAAATTTTCGGGCTTCAAGTCTCGGTAAATGATGTCCTTTGAGTGCAAGTATTCCAGGGCGAGAGTAACTTCGGCAGCATAAAACTTAGCCACGGGGTTAGGAAACCTCTGTTTGGGAGTTAGTAAGTTATAGTGGAAAAGAAGAGCTCACTTGCCTGCGACTTTCTGAGGAGCGAAAACAGTTCACCACCTTCGACGAAGTCCATGACCATGTAGATGTTCTTGGAATCTTGGAATGTTCCCCACAGCGTTATCAAAAATGGATGCTTGACTTCCTGGAGCATCAAGCGCTCATCATTGGTATGCTCAACCTGCTTCATCTTGACCACCTGGGCCTTCTTCAATACTTTAACAGCATAATATCTTTGATTATGTTTTGATTGCACGAGATGAACCCGCCCAAAACTTCCGGTACCAAGAGTTCGCCGGAGATCGAAATCCGTCAGGCTGTACTTGCCCTTGGTACTTCTGACTTGCTGTTGAGCTGCCGCTCCAACTGGGGCAGCCTGGTTTGTCATTGTCTGGCCAGTATTTTCATTTTGGTTGGGATGTATTAAGTTGTGGATGTGAGGTAGATAGTGCTTCTTCTCTTCCTGTGGCTGAGTTTGAGGTGAAGGCGCATACTGTTGGTAGTCCGTCCCTGGCGTCATCGGGACTCCGTCGGCGGTCGTCTGGTCCGCTTTAGTTGCAGTTACTGGAATTTCCTGGGGCTTCTGGCCTTGCGGATCCTGCCCACCTGTGCCAGTTTTGGTGAGTTTATTGCCTGCAGCAGGTTCTGTGGACTGGTCTACTGCGTCGTTCGCATTCGTAGCCGCACCGTCGGGTCCAGGCGCGTCCTTCGTCCGAATCTTTTTGAGAAAGCCGAGTGCCGGCATAGAGCAGTAAGATTTCCTGGGCAAGGCGCGAAGTTGCCAATCTGGCGTTGGATTTGGGAGCAGATAATGGCTGTCAACAGTAGTTGTTTGCCGATCGGTGAGACCAATGTGTCGCAGACAGACGTTTACGCCAATACGTATGAAGCGGATTTGGCCAGTTCAGTCTCAGGGTGAACTGCCCAGCCTGGAGTGATCAATTGGGTGAATTTGATCGCTATTGTTTGAATATTGAATATCGAGGTTCAGCCAGTGTTAAGAATAAATTGGGTGATAATGATGCTGAACAGCAATGACGCTGTGGTGTTGTTTCGGGTCTGGATGCGAGCTCCAGGTAGCGTTTTCGATAGAGTAGTTGGTGGTGAAGAAAGGAAAAGGGTCGGGGTCGTAGAAGAAGAAGGATCTACCTCAATTCTGTATCGGATTGAGGCGGAATAGAGAGGAGAGGAGGTTGTAGTGTTTTGAAGTTTCGTGGAAGCGTGGGGAGGGTAGAAGCGTAAGAGAGGGGAGGGATGTTGAAGTGGGGTGGTGAGGTGGTGGGTGAGGTGACGAGAGGTGTGGGAGGTGGGAGGGTTTGGGTTGGCTCGTGCTGGTTGGCTGTATGTTTGACTGTGTACGCAGTATTTGGCTTGCATGTATGTACTTTACTCTATTGATTGTATGTAACTACACATGTATGTGTGTATGTACTGCGGGAGATGTAAGAGGGTATAAAGCACTTGTATTTACAGCACAGTTCTAGCTCTATTTCTATATATTTGGATCGTACGGTTTGTCACTCTACTTTACAACTATGGCTGGTCTACTTTGGCTGCGGTGGACTGGCAATGACGGGCATCCGGTAGAAAGTGGAAGCAGGTGGCAGCAAAGTCATTTACAGCGTCTGATATATAGCTACGGGAAGTTGGAGCTGGGAATATTGAGCTTAAGCTGCCATATCTGGCTCTGACTGGCTCTGACTCGCCGAAACTGGCCCAAAAGCGGAGTTTACGGCACTATGTATAACGGAGTCTATCATATCATGTTAGTGCATAGTGGAGAGATGGGACTACCCCAGCCTATGGGATTGTTTATACCGGCCTATGATTGCTTATGATTGCCCAGAATGGCCCATGATTGTCTTGTGGTTGACTATGGGGTTGCCAAATGTTGCATCATGGATTTTTTGGTTCAGGCTAGTAGGCTAGTGAGCCCAGAACCATACATCGTCATACAAAACAGAGCATACAGTCAAACCCCTGTTAAGACGATGTATTCCGTGCAGCTAATTATATCGTCTTAATGAGGATATCGTCATATTGGCTTGCTTATCTAATCCAATTATCTAAACTGGTTTGTTGCCTTGCTTGCCTCCGTAAGCTCTCAATAGCTGATTCTAGACGCTCTAAGTTCCGCAAATGGTCTGTATTAAGTGCGTCTTGACTTTCTGTATAGTTAATTATGACTTGGAGAGCTTCATGAGCTTCTTTTGCTGTATATTGAGGCTGAGTAGGCTGCCCTTCTTCCTCTTCTTCGTCTTCTCCTCCTGCATTTTGAGCAGTAACTCCTAAGTGCTCTTCTAAAACTTGTTGTAAAATATCCTCTGGATTAGAAGTTGTTGCTTCTTCTTCATCTTCTTCAACTGGATTAAGGAAGTTTGAAATCGCCATTGAATCCTGTATGTTCCCAGCACGAATAACCTCGTTATATAGCTCAGAAAGCCCATTTGGCATAATAGGAGTAGGGAGGGATATTGGAGTTGAAACCAAAGTTGATTTTCGAAAGCAGTTGTATATAGTTGTCTTCGTAACGTCGTTGTTCTAACTGCGTAAAATCCAGCGTATAGCTACTCGAATGTCAATAGCAGACTGTGGATCTTGGTCTGCCTCTATAGATTGAAGCATAAACTGAAGCCATTGCCGTCGATAGCATGCTTTAAAGTTTTGGATAATTCCTTGATCTAAAGGCTGATATCGACTTGTGCTATTAGCCGGGAGCCAGCATATTCGTATATTTGATGGAGGAGGATTGATTTCAATAGCAGAGTAGTGAGCTAACAAGTTATCCATTGTAAGTAGAACTTGACGTGTTGATCCAATATGCTGATAGAATTCTTGAAGCCATTCGCACATAATAGTAGTATTCATCCAAGCCTTCTTATTCCATCGCCACCGTCCACCCATTGTTGATATGCTAACATTCCGTAGAGCTCGAGGAGTCTTTGCTTTACCAATAATCCACACAGGTAGTCGATCTGATCCTGTTGCATTAACACAGAAGCAGAGAGAGATACGAGCTTTCTCTCTTTTTAATCCAGGGTAGGACTGCGACAAGAGCCCTCGTGACGGTACCATCTTCCAGAATAAGCCAGTCTCATCCATATTATATATGTCTTCTTCTTGAAACTCCCCTGCAACAGTTTGGAGAGCTCTCATTTCGTCCTCAGCTGTATCTGGAATTGATCCAGCTTCACCGTGTCGAATCCGCAATGATAAATGGTATCGTTTCTTGAACCTCTCAAGCCAGCGGGTGCTAAACTCAGGGCAAGGCTGGCCTGTATATTGAGGAAGTTGTGCCCAGATTTGCCGTGCCTTTTCTTGAAGCAATTCACCAGTTGTAACCCCTCCTTCTTGCTCAATTCGTATCTGCCAATCAAATAGAACCTTCTCTAGCTCTGGCCAGTTGCCAGTACGAAGTCGTTGGCTTGTAGGATGCGAAGAGTCGTCGAGATTTGCAAATGTATTGCTCAGAGACTCTGAGACTGTAGATTGGCTGAGCCGATGGTTGTATTCTTGAAAGAACCACTCAATACACTGCCTTTGAGTAGGCTTTGGAACCTGTCGGTGAGCCCAGCGGCGTAGGGCACGTCGTTGTTCGATTGAGATCCCTCTCTTTGGCGGCATCGTGAATGGCTTCAATTCGATGTCGTGACCCCTGCTAAGCCGATATTTCGAGGTTTGAAGACGATATCGTATGTGGTTTTAATTCATCCCAGAAAATATATCGCACTAACGGAAATATCGTCATAATGAGGATCGTCTTAACAGGGGTTTGACTGTAAGCCGTAAACCCCACAACGACGACCCGTCATCGTGATCCGCACTTCTCCATACCTCCACCGGGCTTGCGGATGCTGCATGTCATTTTTAGGTAGTTAAGACGGGCATTAGATCTCGATGGAGCATGTAATGTGTTAGACGGGCATTAGCTTTCAATGGAGTATGTGTGTGGCATTTGGCAGAATGAGCAATAAGGGTTGCCTTTTGTGGAAACCAAATTGGCCCAAACGAAACTACAGATAGTGGCTAGCTTTATAGAACCCTTTACATGTACACCGCACCCTTTCCTACGTTTCAGGGAACTTCAGTTCAACCCTCTTCTGCACCATTTCCACCCTCATCTTCAGAGCCCAGTCCGACCGCTTCGTCCGCCTTGCTGGGTGCTTCACCCTTGCCCAAAGCCTGCTTAGCAGCAGAGATGCCAGTGGACGTGACCCATAGGAAGTATTCTGAGCGATAGTGATCGATATGGTGGAAGAAGGTATGGAATCTGCGAGGGGGTTAGTTCTAAAATCGGAATAGGGATGGGCATCATACTGATTCTCCTTCTCTTCTTCCCTGTATATTCTCTCGTAGATCTCCCGTTGTTTGAACTCATTGATCTCCGCCTCGTACTTCGTAAAATCAATCTTCTCCCGCTGAAGGTCCTCGACGGCTCTTTTGTTGTAGCTATCGAACACGGGCCTCTCCAAAAGGAGACCAAGCCCAGGCGCTTTTGGAATGCTGATTTTATGGTTCTGGTAACTTTCATTAATGCGCTCGATTGGAGTGCCGCATCGGATTACCAGCGCTGCCATAGCCACCATCTTTCTGATTTGGTGCATCATGAAAGATTGCCCATGGACCTTGAGAGACAGCCATTCGGTGTCATTGACATAAACAGGCTCAGGGTTTACAGTGAATGAACGGATGACTCGCTTTGCGGAATCTTCCTTGAAACTCTTCTGAATCGTATAGTTGTGGAAGTTTCGTGTTCCCAGGTATGCGGACAGAGCTTCTTGCACTCTATCGCGGCGAGTCTCGGAAATTCGATACGCCTTCTTGGCTTTAATATAAGCCGCCTTGACTTCTTTAATGGCCGCTTCCAATGGAGTGAGAGGTTTAGGTATCTTCTCTGTCTTCTCGCCCGCTGCAGCAGTGGTAGCAGATAAATCCTTCTTGTCATCCGTTGTCTCAGGAGACGTTGTCGCATCCTCCATAGAATCCGCTACTGTGCTCTCCTTCGTTTGGCCACCTTCGGATTCATCCTTTAATGCAGGAGTAGCAGGTTTCTCCGAGGAGGTTTTCTCCTCCTCAGTATTCTCATCAGGATTCTCAACCACATCCTCTGTATGGATGGCTGACATAACACTAGCTCGGAGCGCTGGGTCAAGCTTTTCGAGTATCGGCTTAATGTATTTCTCCTCGGTTTCAGCCCAGAAACCAGCGACCTCTTCCTGGCGAGAGTTGTAAGACTCCAGATTCCCCTCTTCGGTGGCGGAATCAACCAGCTTCTTTGCTAGATAGCTCTGGGGATGTGGCGGCAAGAACGAATGCGTCGGGATGAGATATTCGTACCATCTAGAATCGCATGTCTGGTAGCAACTGAAGGATGCATTGGTTCTCTCTATTCCCCATACCCTGATCTGTGGAGGCAATGCAGCATTTATTTTCTCCACGATGCCTTCCTCATCGATAATCAGTTTCAGAGATATGACATTGCCGGCAGCGTGGACACCTTTGTCCGTTCTCGCACAGCGGACCAGCGAAGATTTCTTTGGGTCATCGGCATTGGCTTTGGAAATGGCTCCTGCCGTCACAAAGGCGGAAAAGAGGTCTCCTTCAATGGTCTTCTCTGTCGTATTTATTTGCATTCCCTTGTATCCAGATCCTGCATAACCAATAAGCACAGCCACCTTGCGCTTTGGTCTGCGTTCTTCCGCTGCTATTTCCTCTTTCGAAAATGGTGATTCAGGGACAGCACCCTCTCCGAACTCGGCGATTTTTCGTCTCTTTGATTCTTGCTCGTCCTCATTTCTCTTGCGCTTGTCAACTAGATTTCGGCTTATTTAGTTAGTTGGAAGTCGACATAGGGCTTCTCAGAAACAAACCTCCATTCCCCCCTGCCCTTCTCTGTCTTCGGCTGGCGCGAGCCATGGTTATTACCCCCGCGCCCTCTGCCTTTCCCAAATTCTCGCCCCCCATTATTCCCGCGCTTCCTGTCTTTGCCGTGGCGGTCGCGGTCATCGATAGGTTTCGAATTGGCTGCGACTGGAGCATCGCCAGAGGATTTGTTTTGATCCGCCATCTTGCCAAGTATTTGATGCTTATCATCGCCAATGTCTGGCGTTCTGAGTTTATTTTAATCCAGTTCCAAAAATTAAACGCTAGGGGCGTCTAGGAGCCGCCGCTTGTGCATGAACGGCGCTTATCTACTCTATCAGCCTTACAGCCTTGCCTGTAACCAAGTTCCTTCAAAGTCAGGTAGAAGATTAACTTTCTTGTCGACAAACACGGTTATACTCTAATTCAGTTTCAACTAACAACGGGCTTTGACCTGATTATTCTCTTCAAAGCAACTCTCATGCCCACAGCGCATGGTGCATCTGGCCATGCATGCGCGCAAATACAACTACAGTACCTAATATAATCCATCTACCAACCTTTGTGCCTCCACAAGTCATCTGGCGTTCACCCCACCAGGCGTGTTGAGAACAAGGCTCTTCAATTTCAGCCCGACATACCTATCAACATAATAACTACTTTCAAGTTAAGAAATCAGCCATGGATCTCGCCCAGACACTCGTACGCTCTGTCATGAGAGCCTTTTATGACACAAAGCATATTCTGGTCATTGATGCATTGATTATACACTCAGCGTATGTCTCTTGAAGTAGTTTGCAATCATTATTGTGGTGTTGACCAGGACAGATTACGAGATGACGATATGGCCTTTCTGATGGGCATGAACACCAAAGAGCTTCACAAGCTGTGCGGAAAGCTCAGGGAAGACAGGTTCTTGGCAGTGTATGTTTGAACAGGACTTCCCTCAGATAACCTTCTGACATGATTCCTCAAACAGACATACCCGATCTGAGACGAAAGAGGGCCAACAGCGTCCCATAAACAGGACCTATTACTATATCGATTATCGCGCCACAGTCGATGCAATCAAGTGGCGGGTATATCGTATCGACAAAAATGTTCAAGGCAATACCATCCCGAAGGAAGAGAGGAAAGAATATGTCTGTCCACGTTGCCAGTCTGAATGGACACAGCTAGAGGTTTTGGACAAGATCGACTACAAGCTGGGCTTCTTATGCCATAAGTGCAGCTACCCGCTTGTTCCAAATGAGCACGGAGACAGTGGTGGCCATGAGCAATCTACTAGGCTCAATGCTCAATTCAGGTTTATCACGGACCTACTCCCGAAAATTGATCAAGTGGTTATTCCGGATAGCACCTTTGAGGTTGCCTACGCAGCTGCGCGGCCAGTCATTCGAGATGCCTTGCTCAATCCTGCAAATGAAACAGTCCCTGTGGACTCGTTATCAAATAGGCCCACGGCAGTCAAAGGCCTCACAAACACCGGCCCAACAAGCATTGCAGTCACAGTTACAGCCTCTGAAGGGCCGACAGAGGCAGACAAGGCTGCTGAGCAAGCGCGGAGAGAAGCGTATTTGGCGCAAAATGTGCTTCCCGCTCATTTCACACACAGTACTGTGACCGGCGAACAGATTATCCCTACCTCACAACCGGCCATCAAGCCAGAGGCTCTGGAAGAAACCAAGGAAAAGAAAGATATTGTCACCACGCCATCATTCTCGGGAGATGGAGCTGCAATTGATGACTACTTTGCACAACTTAAAGCCGAACAGGCTCGAGAAGCAGAAAAGGAGGCAGAAGATGAGTTCGAGACAGACGAGGATGAAGATGAGGATGAAGATCTGGGCTTTGAGGACGTAGTGCCGGCTACCGGGTCTGGAGTTGGCACACCGAGCAGCGCCGTTTCGGATTCTAAGCCGCACGCCGGTGGTCTTGCGAGCGCACTGAGAAAGTCCAAAGCGGGCACAGGCAGTCCCAGTGGAGGCACAAGCACAGGGGTGGGTAGCCCTGCTACAGGACCAGGAACTCCAGAAAGCGGGAGAGCATCTAAGAAAGTAAGGATCGAAGAGCCCGCGGCGGCCGAGGAGGTTGAGAGCGAGGAGGATGTTGAATTTGAAGATGTTTGATCTGCCGGCGAGCAGACAGCGTAGAAACAAATTGGAGGGCTGGGGCTGTTAAACAGGGGTTGAAATCACGAAGGGCGCTGTACTCGCCGAACTGGGACGCTGGGATATTGCTTTTCACCGGTCGGAGACACCCCACGTGAAACCACATCAATACGCCCAGCCCTATTATGGCGCCCCCAAACGGCGTAGCAAAACGTAGTGGCATGTGGCCGGGGAAACAGGATGGAAAGCTGTGCTGCAAAGCACCATATAATGACTCTAGATCCATCTGATACAAATTAGAACTTATATTTGTCAAAAACGCATCACTGGCTGACCACACTCCAATCCAGTGATATAAGTTTGTTTGAAATTGTTAATTGAAAAAAATCCCACAGGCCGAACAAATTCCTCCAGAGCCATTTTTAATTTAATATGTACATGCTTAGCGCTTCTGATTCTCGTCCATAGCTCCATCCGTGATGCATCCACGGCTGGCATCGCTGACCAACCTAGCATACTTCGCCAAAGTTCCCTTCTTGTACTTCAACGGGGGGGCTACCCAAGTTTTCCTTCTCTCGGCCAGCTCCTTCTCCGACACGTTCAGATCCATCCTCTTCGTCTCGGCATCAATGGTAATCTCATCTCCATCTCTTACGAGTCCGATTGGTCCACCCTCCTGGGCCTCAGGGACAACATGACCGATCAAGAAGCCGTGGGATCCACCGCTGAAGCGTCCATCGGTGACCAGAGCACAGTCCTTACCGAGGCCAGCTCCCATAATTGCGGAGCTGGGCTTCAGCATCTCTGGCATACCTGGTCCTCCCTTGGGGCCCTCGTAGCGGATGACAACAACGGTCTTCTCGCCCTTCTTGATCTCGCCACGCTCGAGCGCCTCAATGAACAGGCTCTCGGCGTCGTATACCTTCGCCTTACCAGTGAAGGTCAGGCCCTCCTTTCCGGTGATCTTGCCAACGGAGCCGCCAGGGGCGAGCGAGCCACGGAGAATCTGGATGTGTCCGGTCTCCTTGATTGGGTTGGAGAGTGGGCGAATGATGGTCTGGTCGCTTGGGAATTCCGGGAATGCCTCCAAGTTCTTAGCGAGCGTCTTTCCGGTAACAGTCATGCCGGAGCCATCGATTAATCCCTCCTTCAGGAGGAACTTGAGGAGCGATGGTGTGCCACCAATGTTGTGAAGATCAGCCATGACGTACTTTCCGGAAGGCTTGAGGTCGGCCAAGAATGGAATGCGGTCAGAGACGGCTTGGAAGTCGTCAATGGTAAGCTTGATACCAACGGAGTCGGCAATCGCAATCAAATGTAGGACGGCGTTGGTAGAGCCACCGGTGATGATAACAACGATCATGGCGTTCTCGAAGGCCTGGCGAGTAAGGATGTCACTGGGACGGATGTCTTCTTGCAGGAGAGTCTTGATAGCGCCACCCGCAGCCAAACACTCAAGGTGCTTCGCCTTGGACTCAGCTGGGTTAGACGAAGAACCTGGCAGGGTCATGCCCATGACCTCAATTGCGGTAGCCATCGTGTTAGCCGTGTACATACCACCACAAGCACCACCTCCTGGGCAGGCGTTGCGGATGATATCGTAACGAACTTCCTCCGTGATCTCGCCGGTGATAAACTGTCCATATGCCTGGAACGCCGAGACAATATCAATATCAGCATTGCCTTGGGTCGCGGAGCAGCCTGGCTTGATGGATCCTCCGTAAACCATCAATGAGGGGCGGTTGACACGGCCCATTGCCATCATTACACCAGGCATGTTCTTGTCACAGCCTGGGATTGAGATGTTTGCGTCATACCACTGTCCGCCCATCACAGTCTCAATACTGTCGGCAATCAAATCTCTCGACTGCAAACTGTAACGCATACCGGTAGTACCCATGGAAATACCATCTGATACACCAATGGTGTTGAATTGGTATCCCACAAGTCCAGCTCTTTCAACACCTTCCTTAACTCTGTGGTTGAGGTCGAGGAGATGCATGTTGCAAGGGTTGCCAGAGTGCCACACGGAGGAAATTCCAACCTGCGCCTTGTTTAACCTCTCCTCTGTCATGCCCGTAGCATACAGCATAGCCTGCGAGGCACCTTGCGACTTTGGCTGGGTGATTGTAGCCGATGTCTTGTTGAGCTGTCGCTCCGAGTCCTTGGGGGTTGCATTGCGGAGAGGTTGTGCAGATGATAATGAACGACTGCAGTTATATAGTTAGCAGCTGGATCTTATCCATAACAAATCATAGAGCTAATCGTACATATAATTGGGAGCTCTGGGGTAGTTGAGAATGCGGGCGTTCGCCCGGACTCTCAATCGTGCGTGCATGACGACAATTGACTTCAAAGCTCAAAGCTTCTAGAAATCTTGCTTTCGTGTCAACAAGGTTGTGCCAAACTTCCAATTCCTCGTCGATAGCTAGGCAAAGCTTCGAAGGCAACTACAGCGCAGTGCCACTTGTTAATTGTGAATAGGTGAGGTGACTCGAAAGTATACCGTTCTAATATTTTAGAGCAACTCTCCGATTCCGGGGAGCCGGAAAATCTTAACTCCGGATGTGTTTGATATCTCACGATTATAATTGGTCAATCCACGCATATGAGGGGAGAGCTGTTGCACAGACAGTTCTTCGAAGTTCAACTCAGGCACAATCACAGGCCTAAGCTCCAAACCAGTCCAGGTGTCAATTAAAGGTTTTCCTGTTACCGCCTAAAATGTTTGTACAGCTGTATCTAAATTGCGAACCTTTCCGTTCCATTATCCCCGAAGTTCCCTTACCCCCCCTTTGCCAGACCCATTCCTATGTGACAAGTTCCACCTATTCCCAAAACTCCTTTAGTATTCACGGTGATGATTACCCAATAATTAAATATACAGGCGGACCCTCCTGTCAGTATCATAATAACTCTATGTCGTCCGCCTTTCCCACCTCTTCTTCGTTTCGAAACCTAATGCCGCCATCGACACGAATAGCACTTTTCACCCACTCAATCTGTGCCACTCTGTCTACAGTCCATCGACTGCGTGCTCTTTTCAAGAGATTTTCGGTAATTTCCATTGCCGTCTTTAGGCCAGCAGCTTCAAATTTCGCCTCATCTGCCTCATGGTCGCCGTCTTCACCCTCCCAAATGACCCATCTCCACTCTACCCTGGCAATGCGGTGGGAGGTTCTCGA
Source organism: Pseudogymnoascus sp. WSF 3629 (assembly GCA_001662585.1). NCBI lineage: Eukaryota > Fungi > Ascomycota > Leotiomycetes > Thelebolales > Thelebolaceae > Pseudogymnoascus > Pseudogymnoascus sp. WSF 3629. The sequence continues at coordinate 261,248 of KV454590.1, forward strand.
TCGCTGCTTGTGGCCCTCTGATAACCCAGGGCTGGGGTCAAAAGGAAGCCTCGACTCCAGAAGGGCGTAGAGAAGGACGCCCAGGCTCCAGGCATCTACGGCACGACCATCATATGGCTGGCCCATGATCACCTCCGGAGCTGCATAATCATCGCTTCCGCATCTTGTCGTAAGCTTCTCATCATCTGTTACATATCTTGCCAAGCCAAGGTCTGTAACAGTTATGACAGAGTATGGGTATGTACTCCAGTCAGTAGGTTTTGCTAGCTCCGAGTGTGGGAGATTGACCAAGACATCTAAAATCATTGTTAGGTGCTTGATAAGAGGTTTATAATCAGTTTTCACTTACTCTCTAGCTTGATATCGCGATGAACGATGTGGCGATCATGCAAATATTGTATAGCGGAGACGATCTCCGCGAATATTCGTTGGAGAAGTGATGGAACAAGGATGGAAGGGCGCTGGCTTGCAACTTCAAATAGGTCTCCGCCGGGGCAGTAACCTAGTACAAGGATTGCTCTCGACTCCTCCATGCTCCATGCTTGGAGATCTACCAATGACGGGTGGTGTATCGATTTCATAAGCTCCAGCTCTCGTTTCAGAGAAATTTCCACTCTCTCTTCAGATGCGCCTCCTTTAGGGCCATGCTCACATATCTTGACGGCTACAAGTTTCTTGGTGTCCGCTTCAGTTAAGGCGGCTTCCGAAGCCCCATCTTCTGGGAGAGATACATCCTCTTCATCCACCGTATCACTGTCTTTTTCCAACTGACTTGTTGCGAGGACAACTTTGCTGAAAGTGCCCTCTCCCAATAGCTTCAATGCCCTCCATCTTCTTTTCTTATTGCTGGCGATCGTGACCGCATCAAAATAAATATTTTTAGACCTCTTTTTATAATCTTTAACTATTGGCTTTGTTGCGCTGGAAGCTGCCGAATCACTTTCGCTGCTCTCCCCTCCGGTTCGACTGGATGGTGGCGTTGGCGGCCGTGGTACTGACGCAATGCCTCTCTGCAGCGCAAGATTCGGCTCCCTGCGCATATGAGAATCTACGGGTGGAGCACGATCGGGAAGCATGTCTTTAGGATAAGTGCCCGAAACAGACTGCTGGCGTTTCTTGGGCGCTTGTGGATCAGGCGTGTATTCGCTCAGGCTTCTATTCATTGAGTGAGTGGCATTTTGCATCTCTCTTTTATAGCTAGACGGCTTGAAAGCAACGTCTTCAGAGTTTAGGAGAAGTCCGTGATATGCGCGATGCTTAGACTCGTTCGCAATAGCTGACGGGGTCAGTTCTCCGTTTGGCGTCACAAGAGCAGTATCCCCCGTCAGCGGAGCCGTTCTGGATTCATTGTATTCAGACTTAGATATGCGCCGCCTCCATGGACCAGGAGAGCCATTCGACATAATTGGGGACGGAAGGGGCGTAAGGTCCGGCATTGCATTGAGTTGAGGGGACGATAAGGCCGAGTTTGGTGCGGAGCCAGTATACGAGTTTGACCCGAAGCTGCTCGCAAGAACCTGCTTTATACTCCGTGTCCTCGCAATAGGGATGGCCTTTGAGGCACGCCGTTCCTGGTTGGTATCTGACGCTTCAAGCTCCGGTGGGTGTGAAGTAAAGCTTCTTTGTACTCGTAGCCTGGATGCGCTGACAGGGCTTGAATCAGGACTCGAAGCGCCCGAATGTCTCTGCTGTGCAGTATGCAGGGAAGACAGGGCCGTTCGTAATTGCGACGGGGCGCATAAGGTCGGTGGGGGTGGTGAGGGTGCTATCGTCGTAGAAGTGAAGACAAAGTCCTCGGGTGTGCGTCGAGGCAGCGCCTTGACATCGTGTGTATCATTTTGGGTATTTAGAGGGTCGTCATGACCTATTAAATGCTGGGCTGCAGAATCCTTCTCTGAGTCGTTGTCTTCTTCGCTGCGAGGGGTTGGGATGTGGTGGCTTGGGTCCGTCATTGTTGCGCCACGATGCGGAGGGCCTTAATGATGAGCTGCTGTGCTCGCTCTCACCAGAGAAATAGGAATGCGGCCAGTTTCGGAATGCTGATAACAAGCAACATTGTTTTGGGCGCGTATAGATTTTGGGGAAGGTGAAGGGGTGTGTAACGTGGGTGGTGAAGATCCGTAAAGAGGAAATTGCTTTTGACTTTGACCTCTTTCTTGGGGTCAGATGGGACGATGGGCCTGCGTTGTAACGTCGTTCCAAGGTGACTGGCTGGTTGCAAGTCGCTGTCACAAAAGATCCAGAACCTACGGGCGATACGACTAGGATAAATTAGGTTAACGGGCTTTTTAACAGGGCAGGGCCGTGTGAGGGCTGATGGGATTTTGTGGTTTGAGCGGAAAGGGCGCCGTTCGACGTTCGATTCGTGTCGTACCTCAAAAGGAGATGGTGGTGGGATGGGGTACCTACCTATATAAGTAGTGGCTGCCGCCTTTTTGCCTGGGTTCTTCCAGAGCTTCCTTTCAAGTGGTTAAAGTGCAGTATATATAGAGAGAATCCTTGCGCCAGAGGTGAGATTACAATTAAGGAATATGTTGCTGTATAGCAGGTATAGTAAAGTTTGTTAAAAACGATATCGTGGAAATGGGATGAGCAGGTGTTTTTAAGTTTTTTGGTCCCTCCATCCCTCCATATGGCGCGGCTACAACCGAACCTACATGTATGTACTGTACTGTAGCTCAAGTGTACCCAGCTTGATGTCCAGTTAGAATTGCGCATCAAGCACGATTGGGAAAGGATTGGGAAAGTCCGAGACGGCGGCCGGCGAACTATGGGTGAGTACAAGTGTATACCGTATGCACAGTACTATACTATATGTAACCTTGCATTTCCTTGGATGACGGAAACCCCTCATTCAGCCAAGCCATCACAGTTCCACTCACCCCGCAGACGCAAATAACTCATATGGATCAATTGGGGCGCAATAGTGTGAACAAAAAATGATATCTAGAAAATGCAATTTTTGGGGGTACTGCTGTCTCATCTGATCTTCTTAGACCAGGCTTCTACAAATGCTGCCTTATCCTTGACCGTGAGTCCTACCCTCTTGACTCTGCCGAGTCTCGCCAATGCCTCACCCACCTGGTCCAAAACCTTCTGTTCCTCAGCATTGATCCCTCGCTTTCTCATTCCCGAGCTCATATCGGTAGAATCCTCCTCGGGGAGATCGAGGAAGTTAACGAGGTATTTGTCCTTCTTCTCGGAAGATACATCTCCTGGCTTGGCTGTGTTGTAAACGGCTTCCGCGATACGGACACGGATACAGTGCGTCTGCTGGGATAGAAGGTTCCATAGAAATGACCAGTAGCGGCCTGGGACTGGTGTAGTGATGTCCGGGGGCGAATATCGAAGGTTGATGGGGAATATTTTTGTGGTTGACGGGACATTCAGAAGGCTGGGGCTCAGTGGCAGAATGCCTTTCCCGTTCGTCGTGGTACACTCAGGAAATACCACAATCACGCTGTCCGGATTTTCGGATACAAGCGTCCCAAGGTCCACAAGCTTTACACTTGCAGGTGGAGCTTCCTCTGGTCCAGATAGTGCACGAAGTATCGCGCCCAAGAGTGATATGGGGCGCACTTGCCTTGTGCCGGGGTAAGAGACTGTAAAAACCGGGTCGAAGATTGCTGCCAGGTATAGAGCATCCACGGGAGATGTGAACGAAGAAGCTATTATGCTCGATGGCGCCGGAAGCCTTTGTTTCTCGCGTGCGAGAGAGCCTTTCTTCACTCCGTCAATTTGCAAGTCGATCCACCAAATTCCTGGCGCTCCGAGTATAACCCATAGCATGGCCTTCCTGATAAATGCCCCGAGTGGAAGCCATTGTAAAAAGAAAAAGTAGGCCACAGCAATCGCAAGAAACAGTGGAAGCTTCACGACGAAGAGGAATATATTGACAGGAAGATAAAGGGTGGAAGTTGGCGAGGTGACGGGAAAGAAAGGCGCGATGCCAGATCCTACGAAATCAATTTAGCTATGACCTATCACTGATGCATCAGATGTGGTGTTAATATTCACCTCGATCCCGAAACTGAGAATATTTCTCCATCCCACCGTAATGTAATCGTCGAGATGAGAAAGCGAATATAAATAAACGGGAGGGCAGACGTGGATGCGACTGCTACTCCGGCACAGTAAGGAGATAACTTATCTCGTCGCAGCTAGCGACAGGTCGCCTTCTCTATACGACAAAAGCTCGTTCACTCCAGACTTTCCCATCAAGGTGTAGATTTGATATTCCTGATTTTGTGTTGAGTCGCTGGCTTGTGATCGCGTCGAATGTCGCATACCTGTGGTCGGATGCATTAATGCCTAGTATTTAAGGTTGCACTGAGCAAGGCTACTGTGGAGTTTGTTTACTCTCAATCCATATTTGGACCCGACACGACTTGTATCAAGACCAAAGAACAACGACAATCACAACGACAACCACAACTTCGCCAACCAAACTCAATCCGCTCGAAATATACCGGGGCATGGTTGCTCAAAGTCAATAGACATTTCTTATTGTTGTGCGCCATGGACGAAGTAGAAAGCACCGTAAGTTCCACAGCAACCAGCCTTTGCGACGGGTTCTCGGGTACTCGTACATCGAAACCATAACTAAGTCATTTCACAACCAGATTATGAAGAAATCCCAAATCCGCCCACCAAGCCGCATACCATCACCTGGCAAGGGCTTGTCGGAAATAACTGAATCGCAAAACAATTCTCGCCTTAAGCCTCCCGGAACAGTGCCGCAAAGCTTGAAATCCACATACTGTATGATCTTGAGTCCGATTAAAACATACCCAGCTAACACAGCCACCAACAGCGACAGCCTCCTTACAGATGGTCAACAATGATGAGCCGAAACGGAAGACACTTGTGGAGCGAGCTGGAGAGCCTGCGCGACCAAATACAAGCTTTGCGCCAGGACGCTCAGTAGTCAAGGGGACTTCTCTCACCAGTGCACGCAGCACGTCTATGGCCTCATCAACATCATCCCGGCCACAGTCTTCCTCCTCAAGAAATACCTCGGCCAGCAGTTTTGCAAGTAGCGTCGGGCCAGGAGTTCGTCCTCCATCGTCATATGGGGCCCGGCCACAGACTTCAATGTCTAGGGCCAGGTCGAATACAGCATCCTCTAAGCGCCCCGCGACAGCAATGGACGACCACCTTGATCCTGGAGGCGGCCCAGCAACCGGAAAACGACAGGGTAGGACTCACTATTCACATATGTCCTCACATCCTTCCCACTCTGGGTATCATCAGTTACAGTACCACAAGACGCGGCGCGCCCCTCCCCAATTTGAGCCCTACGGTCCATCGTCAAGAGAAGTCTCTATCAACACCGCTCTAAGTAGACTACGAATCGATGACCACGAGGCAGAAAGTTTGCTGCCAGATGCTACCAACCCATTCAATTATTTTCCAGGATTGTCAATGGGTCCGCCTGGTACTGTACCGCGGGAGTTACGGAACGACTGCAATAACAATTCTCTGGTCCTGTTTGGAGCTTCCGAGAAGAACTCCAGTCTTCCCAAAACTCCTTCTCAGATTCCAATTCCATCCAAAGCAGAAGTGTCAAGTGCTACTCCAGCTACCCCGTCAAGGGCTCCAATACCTTCTCCCGTGAAAACCCCCTTTTTATCCAAAGATTCTAACATAACCGGCTTTACAGGATGGGATGTTCGTGGTCGCATTGAGGACATGGAAGCGATGTACTTCGAATTGAAGGACACTATGGCAGATACCAACGTGGAACGAAAAAGCCTCGAGGAGGCCGTTAGGCACTACAAGATCAAACGTAAGTGGCAGCCTGTGAATCAAGAGAGTGTTTAACGCTGACCTTTTATATAGTACTACAGCTGGAGTCGAAGAATTCTGCACTTGAAGCCAAGAAAACAGCGTTGGAATCCCAAAACATGACCAACGACTCGAAAATAGCTTCTCAGCAGGCGGAACTGGATGCTGCAAGGCAGCGCGCTAACACTATGATGACAGCTGCAGATGATGACCGACGATCTCATCGCATCGAACTGGATGATGCCATTCACAATCATCGTCGGGAGTTGAATCAACTACGCCGAGATATGACAGAAGAGATTGACCGCCTGAAGAAGACTCACCAGAGAAACACTGACGACGAATTTGAAAGGTTGGATAAAGCCCATCGAGAAGAAATCCGAGAACTAGAGCGCCGAAATGCTTTGCACCTTGAAGAAGAAGAACGTCGCCGTGTACAAGACCTCCATGAAGTTAAGAAGCAAATAACTCTTGAACAACAAAATCTCGATCTAGCAGTTGGTAATAAAGACCGCGAAATCCAAAGCATGAGGGAACAAATTGAGCACATGAAGGCAGAGCTTGATCAAGAGCAAACCTCCAAAGCAAACCTACAGAAGTCACTGAATGACTCCTCTTCGTCTGTTGTCAACCTGGAGGGAACTGTGCGTTCATTGCGTGACAGAATCCAGTTTCTCGAGTCTGGGAGCCAAGCACAATCTGACCGATTTGAGCTCATGGAGAAGCAGTTGCAGGACGCATTAGAGCAGGCTCAAGAATCGAAATCTAAGCTCACCAAAGAAGAGACTCTCCGTCGCATTCTTTTCAATCAGGTCCAAGAGCTTAAAGGTAACATTCGAGTCATGTGCCGAGTACGACCGACAAATCCATCGGAGGAGGTAGCGAAGATTTTGTATCCAGATATTGACAAGGAGTCCAAAGAGTTGGAACTCCAAGGGCCAGAAGAGAAGAGCAGCCTTGGGACAATAACTCGGAAGACCAACGCATTCACGTTTGATCGCACCTTTGGGCCATCTACTACGAATGAGGAGGTCTTTGGTGAAATATCACAGCTGGTGCAGAGCGCTTTGGATGGTTACAATGTTTGCATTTTCTGTTATGGCCAAACAGGAGCTGGAAAGACACACACAATGTCTTCAGCGGACGGCATGATTCCACGAGCCACACACATGATATACGAAAAGGCCACTGATTTGCAAGACAAGGGGTGGACATACTCAATGGAGGGTTCATTTGTGGAAGTCTACAACGAAGAAATACATGATCTTTTGGGCAACCCAAGAGAATTCGACAAAGTCAAGCACGAAATTCGCCATGACGAAAAGAAGAAACAGACAAACGTCACCAACCTTAAATCCGTTGAACTTGACTCTCCAGATGCTGTGGAATCTATCCTGAAGCGAGCTGACGCCAACCGGAGTGTGGCGGCTACGAAATCTAACGAGCGGTCTTCTCGGTCGCATTCTGTCTTCATCTTGAAGCTTATTGGTCGCAACAGCACCACTGGGGAGATTTCGGAAGGGACATTAAATCTTGTCGACCTGGCTGGATCAGAGAGACTTAAGCAGTCGGGTGCGGAGGGCGATCGAATGAAGGAGACGCAGAACATCAACAAAAGTTTGAGCTGCCTGGGAGATGTAATCGGTGCTTTGGGCCAGGGCAAGGAAGGAGGCCATATCCCTTATCGAAACTCGAAGGTAAGTTATTCCATGACGTTTCATGTTCCAGGACTAACATGTACACAGTTGACCTATCTTCTCCAATACTCCCTTGGAGGCAACTCTAAGACGCTCATGTTTGTCATGATCAGCCCTCTTGAGGCTCATATAAAAGAGACATTGACGAGCTTGAAGTTTGCCACGAAGGTGCACAACACTCACATCGGGACAGCCAAAAAGACTACCAGAGTGAAGGAGAGGGATGCATGATATACCACTGCGTAATGTTAGAAGCAACCTGTAGATTGGCTGGTAGCCATTGCTACCTGCGATTGTAAGCATTGGGCATGATGAGATTACGGACTATTTGGGGCTGGAGTTGAGGCGTATCGGTATTGGACTTATTGTGGCGATTTATGTATCACCACCTATAGTGCTCCTGGTCTACTATAGGTGATTTCTGAATGGAAAAGAAGTATTACAGTTGTATCTGGTACAAGCATAACCCCGTAATGATTTCAAATCCACTCATTGCAAGTCATATAACATTAAGCCGAGCATAGCAAAGTATATTAATTTTCCACGTTCCAATGTCCATAAACTACAAGATCAACATGTCCGCCTCAACACGTTTCCGTATCAACGGTTTGCCTCGAGGAAAGGGGCCGCTGACATAAGCGAAATTGATTGTATCCCCTGCAACTTCACCCACCCCAAAACACTCATAATCCATCACGTGCTATAGAACTTCCCAGGTCACCTAATCTGATATAAGCATGCCAGTCAAACCTCCCTCTGTGCTCTTGACCAAGTGTCTTCAGGACAGAAACTTGACTGTCAAGTCGTCTGATCAACTGAGGGATGTAGACTCAGGAGACGACAAGTCGTTCAAGACTTGGATTATGGAGACAGTAGATTCCAAGACCATGCTCACCAAAGAGGAGTTGAACTTGTATGCTTACCAATACCAAGAGAGAACTGGATACTAATTACTGTCTAGATATAACTCGCTTGAAGAAATCGGCGAGGCCAGGCTGCTTGAGTCCTCGGTGGATTTAGGACAAATGCGGGCGTTTGAAGACCTTGAAATCCAAAACGCGACAAGGCAACTACAGATTTCCACGGCTGCCATCGATAAGCAGAATGAAATTCTCAAAATCCAGCAAGCTGCTGTATCAGCGCTATCCTCGACAGAATCACAGCAACGGCAGCGCAGGTCTATGGCAAATGCCGTGCAGCACATGTTGTGGAAGGAGGCGCTAGATCAAGTTAATGCCGAAGTAAGTTGAATCTAAAGACCCAAGATATATCACCTTCTTATACGGACTAGGTTGAAGAAGCAGCTAGTGCGCTGTCAGAACATGTCAGCAGCAATAAGGCACAATGTGCCGCGACGGACGCAGCGTTAATCCAGCAGTCAACTAACCTGTTACGGTCCGACGACAAAATTATTTCTAGCCTTCAGAAGCTATCGAGGACATTGCAGTATGGGATGTCGCCCGAAAATGATACATTTGAACGGATACGGAAGCTTTGTACCAGGTAATTCCCAAACATCGTTAACCGCTTGCTATTGCTCATGTGTATATAGTCTCATAAAGTACACAGTGGAGGGTGTCCGGCTGCGCCTTGACCGGGCTTACATCGAGGCGTTGGGCGTGCATCAGATGGAGAAGAGATCCACTCCTCAAAACGAACATGAGGTTATGGAACTTCAAGCAGAGCTAGACTCCCTGTACTCCGAGATTCTTCCCGTCGCACAGATGTCTGCCGAACAGCGATACCTTGACTGTGCGGTTCGAGCTATTGCCTCTCAAGACAAACAAGGACTTGAGAAGTCGAAGACGATTATAGAATATGTCCGTCCAGGCACCATTATAATTAAGTACTATGCTAACCCTATTTTAGATTTCGGAGTCCACCACCTTTCTCATCGATCGCGCCGAGGTTTTCAAGCGTCACGTGGGGGCTTACCAGAGTCACATTGCAACATTAAACGCTGTTGTGAAACTCCTCAGCTCAGAGATAAATTCCATTGACCTCTCTCAACCCAAAAAGCTTGAGCAGCCACGAAGTCCGCTCCAGTCCAGAAACCACAAGCCCCCATCGCCCAGCCTATCCCGAGCTGCACACCGTCGCCGCTCATCTGCCTCCTCCTTCGACGAAAGCGCCCCCCCAGACCAACAAATTCTCCGAATAATGGGGATCCCGCCACTCGAGGAGTTATGTCGTGATCGTGCTCCAGAAGCTGTCCTCCACGAAACACTCAGTGACAAAATCCAGAAGCTAAAGGCACATGAACAGGGCTTGCAGGCGTCATCTGAATCTGCAATTGGAGAGCACCTGCAGGATGCGTTTGCGACGCTGCAGTTGCTCAGCGATACTATGTTAAGTGAGACTAAGTATCAAGAAATCCGGCTCCTCGATGAGGAGGTCCAGGAAGCCATATCAGGACTGGACCAGGAATTGGCCGATTTGTCGAGTCACCTGCAAAGTCTTGATTTCGAGAGACTAAAGGAGCGAAATTCTCACAAGGAAGCCTTTATTGAAAGATGGGGCCATTAGTTCATGAATCACCCCGTCGTACATGTTGGCACCCTTTAGTGGTGAGTATTTCCAATTCTGAAGTCTATGATTTTCCCAGTTCTAATGATACAGTCACTCCGCCCATCTATAGGTTCCACCGTCATATACAACACGATCCCTTCTGCCTCATGGCCCAAATCCCTTCAATCCGCCCATCTATAGGTTCCATCGTCATATACAACACGGTGCCTCCTCCCTCTTGGCCCAAAGCCCTCGCTCACAGTGAACCGTCTCTTCAACCTCTCTTTCTGTGCCTCCTCCGCCTCTTCCGCCTCAAGTCTTTCCCTGAGCAGCCTCTCCCGCGATTCAGCTCTTTCTCGATCGGCTATTGCCTCAGCAATCACCCGTTCGCCTCGAATGCTCAGGCCCAGATCATCGATGACATTGGTCCATCTCTGACTCTGATCGACGACAGGCCTCAGGATCGACCGTAGTCTGGGTGCTGGACTTGGGAAGCGCACGGGGCGCGCATTGATTGCGGCATCCTGGAGTATCAGGAACTCCTCGCGGCGCCGACGTTCACGCTCTTCCTTGATCTCAGCCACCAACTTTGCCTCCCGTTGGTCCCGCAGCTCGCGCAGTTCTCGTCGCTCACGCTCTTCCTGGCGCTGCCGGCGTCGGCGCTCATCTTTTCGGCGCTGGGAGGGAGAACGTTGTCGAGTGGGGGAGGTGTATCGGAACTCTATCGATGCTGAACGTGGACGACGTGTTGTTTCGTGGATGATCGGCCTCTGACGGCCCCGGGATGGCGACACTTCGACGATGTAAGCCGCATCGCTGCTCTCATACCGTGGCGACATCGGCGGCATGAAGACTCTTGGGTCGTAGTATATGGGCGATGCGGTTGGTGGCGGTGTGCGAGGTCGGGTCGGCGAAGGCGGTGCGTTGATGATGACTACGCGCTCCCTGGACTTGGATCTGGAGCTCCTCCTCCGCCTTCTCGTCGTGCTGGGAAACAAGGCCCCCATGAACAGGTTGGATAAGGGCCTCCTCTTCTGCCTGGCTCTGGGCGTCGTTACCTCCTCGATGACTTCGACCATGTTCGGGGGCGCAGACGAGCGCGGTGGGGTCCTGACCTGAGATATGATGAACTCTGAGGTCGGCTCGCCGTATTGGATAAAGCGGATGGGTTGCTCCTTCACGACGTGCAGGTCGCATGGGTCTTCTGGATATCCGTGCTGGCACAGCTTCACTCGGTGGAATTCCACTTCTGCGCCGTCAGGATAGGAATCAACAAAGATCTCTGTGACACACATCCTGGAAATGTGAAGTGCGTGTGAGTTTGTGTCGCTGGTGAAATGTGCTGCCGACTTTGCTGCCTTTGAGATGTGATATCGTGTTTCAGTCACCAAATCCCAGTGATCTTGCTCCTGTCCTTATAATTGCTTTGGGAAACATAGAGACGACATGGGTGGAGGTAAGGTGACGAGTTTCTGAATTTGTAGACTAGTTTCTGAGCAGATCTGTAGGCGTGCGTGTATGAGGTGATAATGTGGACAATCTGTTTATGTGCTGGTCTGTGATACTGCAGCGAGAAGGGATGTGAGTGGTCCGGGGCGCTTAATATATATATACTGGAAGGCTGTAGGGAGCGTGGAGGGTCGTAGGAGGTGTGGCTGGTGCCTTTGAAGGATAAGTGACTGTGGTAACGGGCAAGAACCAGACAAAGACCTGGCGTCTATGGCGGTTTGGGGGGGGTCTGCTGTGCCACTTGTTGGGCGGTCAAGCCACTTCTAGCCCTTGTCAATAAGCACAACGTCGAGGGCAAGTGGAGGCCACAGTGGGGAGGTGTGGCTGGTGGCTGGTGAACTTGTGATCCTTCCTCATGCTTACCACATTGTGCACAGGGAAGAATTGGGAAAATTGAAAGATCGTGCCCTTGTACAGCTGAAGATGAAGCGTAGGATTTTAGGCCACTGCCGGGACTACTGCACGGCTCCAGCCACAGGACAGAAGTGGAGGTGAATTGTAGTAATTGTACGTACTTTGTGACGGCACGGCGGCCAAAGGAATAGATAGAATGGAACGGGGTAGAGTATGAGGAAGCGGACTGGATGCTACAGGAATATTAGGCAGGAGACGTGCTCATTATGTCAAACTATCAAGGCAGCACCGTGCGAACCATCAAGGTATGAACAATAAATTAAGCTCTAGCGAGGCGTCAAGCTGTGGGATTCACTTCGAGGACACTGCCAACGACTGGCTACAATGACTTGCCATGCGATAGTGACAGCGACAGCGACACCAAAGGGAGGTTTTCTGTTGGTCCATGGCTCACGCGATGCGGTACGGGTCGACGGGTGCCCATGCGGGCATGATCGATGACCCAGACCGACCGACTCGACTGGAGATAGTGGCGGGTGAGCATCGAGGACCAGGGAGTGGTGGGAGCAGTCGGGGACAGCGGGAGTGGTGGGGAGCAAAAAGGGTCGTCTGGACGGGAGCGCAGGGAAAGAACGGGGGGCCGGGGACAGGGATAGGGGCCAATAGCACCCACTAGCATGGCCAGGCATCCTGCAAGACTTTTGCCAAGCCAACAAGCCTCGCTGGGAATCCCACAACGCGCGTCAAATTCCCATCAGATATGGATCAGATATGGGGGACATGGGGAAGACCCTCAGGGATGCTCGGTCTTTTGGACAGATGGCGGGTGCTCAGCCACTCAGGCGGTGGCTGGTGTTGGTCTGGAAGCGCGATTTGTGGTGAGTGCGGGTATGCGATACGGCCAGAAGTAGGACGTCCATACAAGGCGTCTTGTTAGGCGGTAAGGCAACCATGCCTTCCCGTTAGTATGTCATGCCGATTTTACGATTTTATGTATGTTTAGGCAGGTGGCGACTGGCCATTTAAGCTCACCAAATGCCAGGTAGAATTTGTGTTTTTGTCACGTCGACTATTTCACTTCCATCGTTGGGTCACGTGGTTGGGTCACGTGGTTACGGCACGTGGTAGCTTCTCTCGATTATCATCCCTCAAGGTACAACAACAACAATACCATCTATATATTCAGTTGGCACAGTGATCATGCTGGTTTGGGCATCCGAGGAGGGGCAGTCGGTGCCTGTATGTTGGTATATTCAGTCGAGGCTAGAAGGACGGTATATTTAACTTATTTTCAAATATTTGGTTATTTTTATTCGAAAATGCAGGTAATAAATATAACAATTACACCCAAAATTCGATCAAGAGCCTCAACTTTATATTTATTCCCAACTGCTATAAACACCCAATACAGCAAACAACAGGACCAACGAGCTGTTCCTGGCGCCCAGGCACAGATACCGTACAGCCAACGAAACACTCCAGTACCAGTACCACCACAGCATCCGCGAGTACGTAAAGTTCGCGTGTACCTTCTCACATAGGACAAATATATGCCGCCTATAACCGCCGTGAGTACCCCGCACCACGTCCCAGTACCATCGCTCCTACCCCACACCCTTTTAAATATCTCCAACCCCGCATTCGTCAGTCCACTGTCCCACCACTGCCAGTCCACCTTCCGTCTTCTGACTCCCATATCCCACCAACTGAAGCTTTTTGTAATCTATCACTCCACGTTTAGATAAGGTACACCTCGTACACCTCGTACACCTCATACACCTCGGCATGCATCCCGCTCTAGGTACCTGTCTCACTGTCTGCCATCGGAACTCATCCGCGATTTCTCATCGCCCCTCCCTCATCCTACTCAAGTTCCATCTATGTTTCCCCTTTGTACTTCCCCCGCACTTTACAGCACTTCCACTACAAAGCACCCGTGCACCAACTACATCACTTTGACACCACTTGACCTCCCCCGCAGCCCATCCCCCACCTGTCTTCAAACTCCCATTCCCCAATTGACTCTCTCATTGGCCTCCTCCATTGGCATGCGGAGCAGTCTAAGTCCCATTTAATCACCTGCTCCCGCTTAAAGGCTCTCTACATCTTTTTCTTCTATCGCGTCCTTTCTCTTCCTTCTCTTCTTTCCTCCTCATACTCAATACTTACCTACCTACTCCCAAAACCACCCCAAACCCTTTCAAGAAATTAAATACTCTCATCACTTAGATTAATCCTTCCCCCCTCTCCCCATTGGATTCTCGTTGTTTCACTTGCGCTCCGTGGGCTCTTCAACATCCGGCATATCTCAAGCCTTTGCTATAATAACCACAGTTAATCATGTATACTGCGTCATTCGCCTTCTTTGAGGCGCTATGGGAGGCCGGCGTCACCCATTGCTTCGTCAACTTAGGCTCCGACCATCCAAGTATCATTGAGGCCATGGTCAAAGGTCAGAATGAGAAAAAGGGCGAGTTCCCAAGAATTATTACTTGTCCAAACGAGGTATGAGAGAGCCCCCTGCAGAAGCTGCCCTCAACCCAGCATTCCTTTTAACACACACAGATGGTAGCGCTGTCGATGGCAGATGGATTTGCCCGACTGACCGGGAAGCCACAATGTGTCATCGTACACGTCGATGTGGGAACACAAGGCCTCGGTGCTGCGGTCCACAACGCCAGCTGCGGACGGGCACCCGTTCTCATATTTGCCGGCCTTTCACCATTTACTATTGAAGGCGAGATGCGCGGGTCCCGAACTGAATACATCCATTGGATCCAAGACGTGCCAGATCAAAAACAAATCGTCTCCCAATACTGCCGTTACTCCGCCGAGATTAAGACAGGGAAGAACATCAAGCAGATGGTCAACAGAGCTTTGCAGTTTGCGTGCAGCGACCCGGCCGGGCCAGTGTACCTCTGCGGCGCAAGAGAAGTCATGGAAGAAGATCTTACGCCATATTCCCTGGAACAAGCACACTGGAATCCAGTTGAGCCCGCAGCTCTGTCGGAAAACGCCGTCAAGACCATCTCGGATGCACTTGCTGAAGCAAAGAACCCCCTTCTTATTACCGGCTATAGTGGCCGGAACCATAAGGCTGTCCCTGAGTTGGTCAAGCTGGCCGATACGGTTAAGGGACTGAGAGTTCTTGATACGGGCGGCAGCGATATGTGTTTCCCTTTTGATCATCGTGCATCACTGGGGCTGAGGTACGGAAGTGAAGAGAATATAACGACAGCAGATGTCATCGTTGTCATTGATTGCGATGTCCCATGGGTAAACACCCTGTGCCACCCAGCGAAGACGGCCAAGATATATCACATTGATGTGGATCCGCTCAAGCAACAGATCCCCGTATTTTACTTGGCTGCCGCATCCAGATATAGGGCGGATAGCTACACAGCGATCAGTCAACTTGCAAAATATTTATCGTCGAATTATGCTACTAAATTTTCCGAGGATACTTTTAACAGCAAATGGGAGGCCTTGGCTCAATCTCACCAAGCGCGCCTAACAAACATTGCCCAGCTTGCATTGCCAAAAGATGACGGCTCGTTTGGCACTGGTTATTTATGCCGCACTCTCCGAAAGCTTGTTCCCGAGGATACAATTTTCGCAATCGAAGCAGTGACGAACACTGGCTTTGTAGCTGATAATATCCAAGCAACTCTTCCTGGCTCTTGGATCAACTGTGGGGGTGGCGGACTCGGTTGGTCTGGAGGTGGTGCACTGGGTATCAAGCTGGCCTCGGAATATGAGAATGGCGCAGGAAAAGGGAAGTTCGTAGTCCAGATCGTTGGCGATGGTACATTCCTGTTTAGTGTTCCCGGAAGTGTGTACTGGATCTGCCAAAGATACAAAATCCCCATCCTCACAATTGTTTTGAACAACGATGGTACGTTTATCTCTCTGATTCGGAGTGCGACCCAACTGACGATATACAGGATGGCATGCTCCCAAGAGGTCACTCCTGTTGGTTCACCCCGATGGGCTTGGCTCGAAGGCCACGAATGAGGAGCTGAACATCTCATTCAACCCTACACCCGACTATGCAGGAATCGCCAAAGCAGCAGCTGGGGGCAAGCTGTTTGCTGAGAAGGTAGCTAAGACTTCTGACCTTGAGGGAGTTCTCCAAAGGGCCGTCGACGCTGTCAAGGGTGGCACAACTGCTGTTATCGACGCCGTTGTGGCTCCGGGTTGTTAGATATATTATTATGTCTTGCACAGCTCGGAGCACGTCAGAGGATCAAAGCGTGATAGAGCTTTCCGTCCAATGAATGTTACCTCCATTCACATGTAGCATATAAGTCACAGGGAGGGAGGGCTTCTGGCTCAGATCCAAATTGAAATATTTATGATTAAATTAGTAAATAATTCGTAAACAATTCGTGCAGTAGTCGCTTTATGCTATCGATAAACGCCAATAAATACAGGGTACTCCACGAAGGCGTGGCAAATAACACAGGACGTTTCGTTAGTTTGCCTCTGACATTAATATGTCAGGGGACGTGGTTGATTTTCTGCATGACACGTGCTGCTGGATCTCGCGTTGGGCCGGACGGGTCTACTGCAAAGATTGGAAGGAACCAATCAGACCAATCAGACCGCCTTCGCATGGGCTGTTAATCCCTGCTGCCACAAGTCGTTATCCTCCCATATCCTGAGGGGTCCACCAGACAGTCTAGAGTCCTGTACTAACAGTACTAACAGTACTAACACCAACCACTTACCATAGTATAAAACAATACGCTCTCCCATCTCCCACCTCGACGCCATCTCTTCAACACGCCTTTTGGTCGTTGGCAATATCGCCTTGTCCTCAACCTCGATTAGCTTTTGTACCTTCGAAAATGTGCCAGTGGTTGCAAGGGGACCCATCGATAGAGCCCCCCTGGCCGCAACCCTCACCAACAAACAAAGGCATATCTTAGGCAATGATATAGCGATTACAAACAGCCAGAGACATCGGAGATTGTCTAAAGGGCTTCTCTGAGATTCACAGCGCGACTAGTTCCACATACCACCGCAGGGAAGCATCCTGTTGTACAACTATGGCTTCTCCCATCGAGACCTCGGCCGATGGCTCATCGCCTGAATGTCGCCCACCACCGCCACCGAATCCAGCAGCGGACGTTGGTCTCAGCGTTCAGTCCACCACCCCGGATCCCGAATTGGCAACTCCATCCGTCTCAAGTCTCGACGTCTTTAAACTCCCTCCAATCTCAGCACTGAAGCTCGTCTGCGCCGGAATCGAAGCGCTCGTCCGCATCACAGGCGACATACCACCAACTCCGCCCACGAGTGGGCGACAGACCCCCAATATGCGCGGTATGCAGGAGGAAAAAGAGAATATCGTACGAAGCCACTCTTTGACCGATCTGAGCAAACACCGGCGCCCATCTATACCTTTCGCATTTAACGCTGCAAATGTCGAGTACGATGGGATAAATCTCAAGAAAAGGCCGATTGCGAGCTTGGAGAACGAACAAATGGAGGATGAGCAAAAGGAGCCGTACATTATCATTGGGGCTAACGCGGAACCCCTTAACCTCCAACATAGCGCCATAACGCGCAAGTTTTACTCGAAAAAGCCTCCCCCGATCTCGATCGAGGACTATCTCATGCGGATACACAAGTTTTGTCCCATGTCAACCGGCGTATATTTGGCAACGAGTGTATACATTCATCGCTTAGCCGTGGAGGAGCGTGCTATACCAGTTACGAGGCGGAATTGCCATCGCCTGCTCCTCGCTGGGTTGCGGGTTGCCATGAAGGCTTTGGAGGACCTGTCTTACCCCCATCGAAGATTTTCCAAGGTTGGGGGAGTCAGCGAGAATGAGCTGGCACGATTAGAGATCAGCTTCTGCTTTCTCACGAATTTCGAGTTACGAACGACGAAAGAGATGTTGCTGGACCATGCTCTGACGCTGAAGCAGATCTGTTCTAGCCAGGGTGCGTTTGGTGCCGGGCATGGCTTTGATTTACGGCTGCCGCTAGGAAAGAGGAGTGTACTAGCCAAGGAAGGTGTGCAAGAGGTTACTGCGGATGCCTGAGCTGATTATTATGGTTATGTTTTGGGGGGATTGGAGCATCTTTACGATGTAACGCTGTCATGCTGGGTGCCTGGCGCGATGTACCTGCATTTGATATCTGCGGTAGATATACGTTACCTATGGGGATTTACTTCACTGGTGTTTGTAACACTCATGGCTGCGGGATAGAGGCATGAGTTTCACGGCGTCCAACTTCGGAGATTTCTGGGCGTTAGCGGGGTAGTTTGTTTGGGCCACCAATGCGGGATTTGGAAAGCGGGAACTGGGAAGATTACTTTCACACACACACACTATGGAATTACTGTAGAATACATGCAACGAACAGAATACAAGAACTTACAAAGTTAATATTTGGCTGCCTTTTTTCTATTTAAAGATTTGGCGCGGTACCACCAGCCGCCATTTATCGGGGCCCTGTAGATTCCTACCCCACTAAGAAAGGTCCCAAACCAACATGACGTAGCGTCCCAGTATTGCCTCAGGCGCAAGTACCATATGGTTGGATGGCGATACTGGCTCTCCCGACAATTCTGTGGGCTTGAGCATTTGCTGTAATTAGCAAAGTTTGACTCTCTACTCAATCCATCGATATCTACGCAACAGCGCCGATAGTAGTCACATATTTGTTGAGGCGTCGCATTGATAATGCCTCTGAGCGACATTCTGTTCGTGGTTTTCGCATTGGTGCCACTCGCATACGCCGATGTCAGATTCGATGTTCCAGGCCCTGGAGGGATAGTGCCAGGGGGAGCAGACTTCAAGGTTTCTTGGTCGGAGTCGGATACTGCGCCTTCGATAGACGATTTGGTCGAGTATTCTATAGCGCTTTACTCTGGTTCGAATGAAGCACCTGTTAGTATCATCCAGTTCGAAATGTCTTTCTCGGAATCGTTGTTAACACGACGCAGACACAGCTGTTGACCCTCGTCCCATCGGGAACCTTCGTCGAAACCCCCAATTCTGCATCTATAAATATCCCAGTTACGGCTGGTGAGGCCATTACCAATGCATAGTAAATCACCCAGAGGATTGAGTCAAAATGATTGGACAATGGCTAACTGAGCGAATAGCTTCTTGGGAATCCAATCGACGACAAAATCCGGAGAGTTCATCACCAATTACTCGAGTAGATTCACTGTCAACTCAATGACTGGTGAATTTCCCGATACCGTCAAGGCCGCCTTGTCCAAAGTTTTAGGCACAACAGGTTCACAGACAGAAAGCTCGAACTTGCGACCGAGAGTAGCCCAAGCAGCTCCAGCCGTCCCAGCAGCTCCAGCAGTTCCGGTCCCAGCAGTTCCTGCTCCAGCTGCTCCAGCCGGTGGCTCATGGTCCATCCCATACGACCAGCAAAAGGGTGACACAAGATATGCGCCGATGCAGCCTAAGCCAGCAAAGGCGATCACTGCCACAAACACGAAGCCTCTCTGGCCGACGTCGACAGTCACGATAGCTACGACGTTCTTGCCGGCAGCTACTATAGTGACCACCATAACGCAACCGCCAACTGGCACGGCTGTGATGCATGCTAATACGGTAATTATCACTTGTATACTTTGCTTTGTTGTCATGCGCTAACATGAATATTCAGGCCGCTGCCCAATCGCAACCTGACGATGACATGCAGAAGTATCTCAAGAGGTGGAAGGACTGATGATGTGATCAATGAGGCCCTGTCTCGTGGCCCTGTCTCGTGGATGGCACAGGTGTGAGATGATTGGAATTAACTGGCGCTATTTAGACTGGAGGTATTATTTTACTATATATTACGGCGCAAAATGAGACTGTTGGATAGTCAATGGGGAGGGCCTAAGAGACTTTGGAGATTGTGGTTGGTTTTAACGTTTATAGATTTGGATGGCGTCATCGGAAAGTGTGGCTTAAGCAGCCACTTATGTAAGTAACAATAAAGCAATATACAAGGCAATTTATATTTGTGACGGGTTTCATTTAGATCATGAACTAAACGGTGTAAATTCCGAGTATAGTTTGCAAAGAAAAATATCTCAGACCATCAGCAGTCTGTGGTGGTAAAGCAAAACATCTCCAAGTACTATCAGATATCAGATATCTGTGGTGGTAAAGCAAACGCCCCCTAGTACCATAAGCTATCTAAGGTAGGGGGTATGATAATACTGTAAGATTATGCTCCGTTGATGAGCTTCTCCATCTCATCGACGTCCTTTACGGCAGTCGTCAGGTTTTCGTAACCATCCTTCGTGATCAGAATGTTATCCTCGATGCGTACACCGCCAACTTCCCAGTACTTCTTTAACACCTCAAAGTTGATGTAAGCGGAATGAACTGGGTCTTGCAGATATGGCTCGATGATGAAGTTGCAGAAGTAAATCTATGGTTCGTTAGCTTATACGCCACTGTATGGGAAGCAGAGGACTTACTCCTGGTTCGACCGTGACAATGGAACCTGCTGGCAGGTTCCCTCTCAGACGTAGGTACCTGAACATACTGTCCTTATCGCTGGGGTTAGGATTGCCGCCAGTGTCGTGTGTATCCATGCCAAGATAGTGGCCAACTCCATGGGGATAGAATGCAACACTGGTTCTGGACTTAAGGATATCTTCCTTGTCTCCCTGAAGAATCCCGATTTTCAGCAGCCCTTCAATGGCAACCTTGTGTGCCTCAAGATGGACATCATCCCAAGCAACGCCCTCTTTGAGCATATTTATACAAACTTCTTGCATCTGCAGAACGATGTCGTAAATCTCCCTGCTCTCTTTGCTGAACTTGCCATTTATAGGAAACGTTCTGGTCTTTTATAACAGTCAGTCCTGAACCAACAAACTTTCGGGCAAACTCACGATATCCGAGGCATAGCAGGAATAATCTGCACCACCGTCAACAAGGAGATTAAGCTTGCCGTCAAGGGGCTGATCGTTCTTGAGATAATGCAGAGTCGCTGCGCTTGTTCCAGCGGCAAAAATGGGGCTGTAGGCCTGGTTTGGGCATCCATTTGCAATAGAGAGCTGCAGGAAGAGTGCCTGTAGCTCACGCTCGTTCTTTGCGCTCTTGACAGCCTTTAGCACAGCTGTGTGGGCAATCGTAGAGACTTCGTTTGCCCTACGAGTTAGCGCAACTTCGTATTCGTCCTTGACAACACGGCATTCTTCAATGGCTGGCTTCAAGAGATCAAAATCTGTGTTTTCGAAGTCCAGGAAGGTGACATCATCGGGGACTTGCCCAGCAATAGCAAACACGGTCTTCTTGGATTTCGAAGTTGCGAGAACCTGGTTCACTTGTGGGATGGTCCTGACCTGGTCGACATCATAGAGCTCCAAAGCTTCCTTCTCAGATAGCGGCAGTCCGGACCAGATGACAGAGTCCGGATCGATGGCGGGGATGTAAAGAGTCAGTTTCTCAGAGGCGATGTCATATGTAAGTTGGCAATCGGGAACGTCACATCCACTGAGATAGTAGAAAAATCGTCTCTGGCTGCAAGCTAGAAGTTAGTATTGTCTGGTAGGAAGTGCAGCACAAGAGATGTTACCGGAAGTGGACGGGCTCATCGTTATCCTCTATCAGGCGCGTCTTCTGGCCTTCCAAGTACAAAACACCAGAAGCCTCTGGCTTGGTCTTCTTGATATAATCGACTACACGGCGAGCATGGTCTTTGGCGGGGTATTTCCCGGCCAGGATGGCATCAACGCTGGACGCCATTGTGGAGAAGCTACTATGACTTCGATATGATACAGTGGTGGGAGTCCAGAGACGTCCGTAGCAGAAATGACGAGCTTGGAGGCGGGGTTTGCAGTGGCTGAGACGGGTGAGTTGTCTGTATTGAGCTCGCAATATGAACGAGCTGGTCACGAAAAAGCAATTAACCATCTCAGTGTGCAGTGGGGTGCCGCGGATGGGGATTTATATAACCAACGATGACCCTCGTTTAGGTAAGTAGTGGTAAAGTAGTGGAGTGGTTTGTAGTGAGATAGTAGCACTAGGAGCGGGGTATAGTTTGGTAAGGGCGTATGGTTGCAGAAGGTGTAGAAGGAGGGTAAGATGTACCGATACAAGCTGTTTTGCCAAGTGAAGGCTAAGTAAGCGCAGTATCCTAGTACAATCTAGGCCGATGCACGTCTCTTCAAGGAAGGTGGTGCCATATACAGGTACAAGTACAAGTACAAGTACAACGACTTTTCTCTAATCGGGGAATTTAAATGCCCCTCTTCCGTACCCCCCGTGCCCCTCCAAAACTTTCCCTGGCGTATATAAAAGCCCAAAGCGAGCCAAAGCGAGTAAACCGTAAAGGGCGGGTAGCGGCGGATTACTTTTATCGCCACTATTTGGCCTCCAATTTTTACTGAACTACATACAAACACTCGAAAAAAGAACAAATGTACGCCAAATAGAATTATAGAATCCTCATTACCCTCTATAGCTGGAAAGCTAACACATTTAGAATCTATTACTTGCCCAAAATGGCGTCGTCAAGCAAGCCCGCCATCTACCCCGCTGTTGCCCAGTCGGTGTCGGAACTGATTGGCAACACGCCCTTGGTGAGGTTGAACAAGATCCCACAAAGCTTGGGCATTGAGGCCGAAGTTTATGCCAAGGTTGAACTCTTCAATGCGGGCGGTAGTGTGAAGGATCGCATCGCCTTGCGTATGGTGGAGGAAGCTGAGAAATCCGGCCGCATCAAGCCTGGAGATACGCTTATCGAGCCCACCAGCGGAAACACGTAAGTCTTTGTCACTGGTGGATTGCACGTTCCAACTAACATGGCATAAGTGGTATTGGGCTTGCACTTGTTGGCGCAATCAAGGGCTACAAGACGATTATCACTTTACCAGAGAAGATGTCGGCCGAGAAGGTTACTGTCCTTCGCGCTCTGGGAGCCACTATCATACGAACCCCAACAGAAGCTGCCTGGGACGCACCGGAATCACATATCGGTGTTGCGCGACGACTGCTGAAGGAGATACCAAACTCGCATATTCTGGACCAATATGAGAACGTGGACAACCCATTGGCCCACGAGTACGGAACCGCCCAAGAAATTTGGGAGCAGACAAACGGCAAGATCACCGCTATTGTGGCCGGAGCTGGAACTGGCGGTACGATTACTGGTCTCTCAAGAGGGTTGAAGAAGCACAACAAAGACATAAAGGTTATTGCGGCAGACCCACAGGGGTCTATTTTGGCGCTCCCAGAGCAGCTTAACGAAGAACACGCCAACGAGGGATACAAAGTCGAGGGAATTGGTTATGATTTCATCCCCGGCGTCCTAGACCGCCATTCTGTCGATGCCTGGTATAAAACAGATGATATAGAATCGTTTTCCTTTGCCCGTCGGTTAATCGCCGAGGAGGGTATTCTCGTCGGGGGAAGTAGTGGAAGTGCAATGGCAGCAATGGTGAAGGGAGTCAAAGAGCTCGGGCTTGGAAAAGGAGACGTCGTCGTTGTTGTCCTGCCTGACAGCATCCGAAGCTACTTAAGTAAGTTTGCGGACGATGATTGGCTTGCTGCGAACGACCTCCTGCCACCAAGTCCACCTACGACTCCCTCGCCCTCTGCCCCTAAATCTAAGCACGACCCATATAACGGTGCTACGTTGAGGGCTTTGAGACTCAAGCCCGTCACTACAATTTCTGCAAGTTCTTTCTGCGCAGACGCAGTTGAGACGATGAGAGACAAGGGCTTTGATCAGCTTCCGGTTTTGGCATCGTCGGGAGGAAAGCTGGTCGGTCTGGTGACACTGGGTAATATTCTGAGTTATATCAGCCGTGGCCGTGCAACCGGCAAGACTCTTGTCTCCGAGGTCATGTTCGACTTCTCAAAGATCCCAGAGGTTGTTACAGACCCCAAAGATTACAGCAGCAACCTGAAAGAGCTACCAAAGGTAGACGGTGCCGCTGCTCAGGAGGACACGAAGCCGCAGAGCCTGCCCAAGAGGAAGTTTGTCCAGATTACGATGGATACCCCATTGGCCTCTCTGAGCAAGTTTTTCGAGTGGAACAGTGCGGCAATCGTCACGGAGAAAGGGGGCGCTGAGACCGCAGGTCTGCCAAAGCCAGTCGCTGTTGTGACCAAGGTAGACCTCGTTTCGTGGATGATGAAACAGTCATCGGTCTAAGTTTGCAGCGTCTCGTTAATATTACCACATAATATATTTGTGCACCAACAGTACTCCCATGATTCCTTGGTGCTCGGTTTGCGTTCTTTGTCCCGAACTTAAATTAACTGATCGAGCCAACAACATAAGCTTATGTGGTGACTCTTCTAGCCGATTACCTCTCATCCAAGGCTTCACCATCCTTGAATTGAACTAAGCATTATCAACATATCAAGGGCCTGATAGTTCAGTGGTAGAATTCTTGCTTTGGGAGCTCATTAGCATTCAAATTGTAAGAGGTCTCCGGTTCAATCCCGGATTAGGCCCATTCTTTTGCCAATTCGATTTATTTTTGAAAATTCAATTTTTTGAGGCGGATGCCCCGCTGTTTTATCGCCACTGAGGTATTTTTAGTTGACAGTCATACTATTTGTGGAGTTTCCGACAACCGATCGACGAAGGAAAGGGAGATCCAGTCCAACACTCTGGTCCATCCTGTCGACCCCAAGTCACCGACATGAAAGTAAATGCTAGGATAAAATACAAATTAAAGAAGAATAAAGACAAAGCCGCGTAAGTTATAGTTAGCCAGTTAATTAGTTTCGCAGCAATATTGGTTTCTGAGCTTCGGCCCGAACCGGGAGGGTTAACAAACTTTTACAACATCAATCAGTTACTTACAACTCATGTTTTTGACCTTGCTTTTGATATACGTCAGTAATGTGACATTGGTAAACTTATTGTTGTATAATTAATCGTAGGCTAGTTTCGATAAATGATTACAGTTTCATCCATGAATGAGTAATTTAATAGATTATTTTTGGTGCCTGACTTACATGTCACACAGGTAAAATATACTTTCAATGTGTCAAAATGATTGATCTAACGTAAGTCGTGGTGTAATGGGTATATTGAAATTACAAGCAAATCTGTATCACGTGACCTATATTTAAACATTTAATAATTTTTTAACTAAGCTAATTAAAGCTTAATGCTTTTGGATTTAGAATATTTAGATACTTATATTATATACTTAAAAACGCTAGCATACAAGCTAGTGTATTAAAGAACTTATTAGCAGTTTTATATTTACCATACTAAAAATTTATATGATGAATTTTTAAAACCTTAATAACTTATGTAAAACAATACTAGGATTACTAGCGTCTTTGTATATAGTAAATGACTATATAGTGTTTATATATCCAAGAGCATTAAATCCTATAAATTTTATTAAGGGAGTATTTCAGGTCCTAAATTCCATAGTTATAAGTACCTTTGTATACAAATTTAGCTGTAAAGGTACACTATACCCATTACGCCATGACTTACATTATGCAAAAGTAGTATGCCCATTCTTGAAATAGTCCTACAACTATGGTCATTTACTTTCATAATTGCAAGGAATTTTATAGCGAGTCAATTTAGAATGCAAAGTATATAGTTATTACTTACTGCTTAACTGTTTTAAATGTTAATATTTCCACCTTACATAACGTAAGTCGTGGCGTACTGGCGGGAATGGCGTAATGGCGGTAGTGGGGTTAGGACCACCCCATCAAACCAGCAACCACTTTGAAAAAATGAAAATAATTCAATTTCTATAGCCCTAATTCATCTATATTGTCATCTGAAAGCTCCTCTTCACTACTATCATCAATTAAATCAATTGTAGATTGTGTAGCTTGTAGTGTAGTTGATACTTTCGACTTTTGAGCTGCTGTTGTTGTTGCTTCTGCTTCAACTACTTGCGACCGTAGCTTCTCTGTTGAGATGTGGAATTGGCCCTTCAAAATTGCTCTCTTTCCCTTATTCTGTACTCTACGCTTCTGAATTATATTGCACAAGTTATCTGTCTCTCTTTGTTGTAGTATGTGGCATGTATTAAGCTTCTCTGTCTCATCTGCTAACTTATGGATGTATCACTTTATAGGAGTATTTAAAACACCACCCTGACTTATTGTAGAAGAGAGAACTGTATTTGCTTTATGAAGTGTTTGAAAATCAGGTGGACTGCTATTCAAAAATACTTTCTTAAAAATGTCATGCTCTGTTAGAGTCCTTAGCCATTCTACTACGTCTGTTGTAGGTAGCGTAGCTGCTCGTATGACTGTTTGAGGCTGGAAAGGCTGTAGGCCACTTCCTCTCCAAGTAGAAGTTATGTTTGAATTTGAAAAAGCAGCTGCTCTTGCTTGTATGTATGCATCCATCCATTCTGACTTCTATATGCGTAGGAGTTGTGCCTCATTAAGGTGCAAGAGAGCAGTTGTGAGGTGTTTTTTTAGAGGTCCAAAAATTGCAACATCAAGTGGTTGTAACACATGAGAAGTATGAGGTGGTAGTATAAGGAGCGATATTCAATTCTATATATAGTGTGATATAAAGCTCCTACTTATATGGCTGTCATGGCTGTTACAAATAAGGAGCCTTTGTTATAGTTATCCATTTAAAAGTGTTACTTTTTCCCTTATAGAGGGCTTAAAAACGGGTTTTAGCTACTCTAATCCATAAAGATTGCTTATCTATCCTTTTGTGTCTATAGAGAAGTGCCATTTGCTTATAACCTCCTGCGGAATCTAGCTTTGTAGTATGTTCTGTCCTTTGAAGATAATGAGGGGGTTAATAGCTATTCCGTCCATGTAGATACACTTAACAGCAGAGACCCATTCCTGCCTTCCTGGATATGCCTGAAAACGCGTCCTAAGTGTAGAATCAACTATAATTCATGTAGATTGCATTGTACCAATTGAAAACCCCGTCTCATCCATATTATAGGTGTTGTAGTTTTCGATTTTTTGCTCTGTTATAAGGCTCTTGTATGCATCAAACCACCCCCTTAAAACCTGTTTTGTGACCCCATTCATCCTTTGTGCCTCTACCCTTCTTCCTAGCTTAACGCGTAGATTAGGATGCCTCTGAATGAACCGTGGCACCCAGTCTTGCCCAAGTGGTAGTTTTGGTATTTGAAGTTGTGGTTGTGGTTGTTGAGTTGGTCGGGTCTGCTAGGTCGGTCGGGACTGCTCAGTCAGTCGGGACAGCTAGGTCAGTCGGGTTTGCTGCTGAGCCGGTTGGTTTGATGGGGTCTGCTAAGCCACTAGTTAGAAATAGCCGAGTCTGCCAGTCTATGGCAGGTTTAATGGGTTGGTAGACTTGACTGAGCTGGTCAACTCTATAGGTCAGCTCACCTGGATTTGGAAGACCCGACACTTATTTGACCAGACTTCCTCTGCAACCTCACGTAATATCCGATGGCTAGGAGCGTAGCCACTTACTGTAAGCTCTTTAATCCACTTTAAGAGGACAGTTTCTTGATTTTTTGAGAGGAGCTGCTGTTGCTGACGCGCTTCTTGCTGTGTATTGCCTCCATTTACGCGTTTTAGAATGGTATTGAGGTTAAGCTGTAAGGCCTTTGATGCAGTATATGCAGTTTTGTATTTTCCACTTTTAACTCCAATGACTGCTTCTATGAGTCGGATCTCACATTCTTGAGCCTTTATATTCCTTTTTCTAACCATTCTGGCATGGTGGTAGTATTGTGGTGTTGGTGGTAGTTGACTACTTTGATGGGGTCGCTTGGTTTGATGGGGTGGCCCCAACCCCACTACTGCATCTACGCCATTGCTGCATCTATGCCACGACCTACGTTATACAGAAGATATTAGCAAGTGTAGATTTGCTATACAAATATTTTGTATGGCAAATACTTAATTGTTTAATAACTTATGCAAATTAATGTACGTGCTACTAATATTCTTATATAGAGAAGATTAGTATATATAGACCCTTTATATAAGAGGAATAAGTTTTAATATTTTTATTGATAGAGTTATTTAAGTTTGAAGTTTTAGGATTTAAGTACCTCAACATATAAATTTAGCTGTAAAAGTACATAGGCGCAGTACGCCACGACTTATGTTAGTAGTTGATTTTTTCAAAGTGGTTGCTGGTTTGATGGGGTGGTCCTAACCCAACTACCGCCATTACGCCATTCCTGCCAGTACGCCACGACTTACATTACTTATACATGTGTTTTGACATGTTAAGTGTATATAATATGCATATAATTAGTAGGTGGAAATTCTATAATTAACACGTGTAAATAAACAAATATAAGTCAAATGACTTTTACTAATAGACTAACAACAGCCTAATATAAACAACCATGTGATAACTTAGAACATATATAGAATAGTGTTGGAGTGGCAACGCATGTGACAGGGAAGTCACATGTAAACAAACAAACAAGTGTGTACACAAATACGCATGTGATAACCTAGGACATGTGTAGGTGCGCACAACAAACTACACAATCACGTGATAACTTAGAGCACGGGTTGTAGAAGGTAAAAACCACATGACAACCTAGATCACGTGTAGATTAGTACACTAGTAGGTTCATACGAAAGGAAAACTCTTTGTACGAACGTAGAACAAACAAACACCAAGAAGCTGAGGGTGTGTGTTGGAGTGGCAACGCACGTGACAGGAGAGTCACATGTGACAGGGAAGTCACATGTAAACAAACAAACAATTGTGTACACAAATACACATGTGATAACCTAGACCTTTAGAAATAGACAAGTTTTTTACTCCTTGTTGGCTTTTACGGCTCTCAGTTCAGGAGGAAAAAACTTGTCTATTTCTAAAGGTCTTTTCTACATTCGTACGAAGGGTTTTCCTTTCGTACGAACCTACTAGTGTACTATTCTACACGTGGTCTAACATAGGTCGTGGTGTAAGCGCCCCAATGGTGTAAGCGCCCTACCCCACCAAACCACCAGACCACTAGAATATTACCACTACTAAAAATTGCAAATAAATCATCTATTACCACCCTAATTCATCCATATCACTATCATATAGCTCCTCATCACTCTCATCATCAATTAGATCAATTATTGATGTGATAACTTGTGGTGTTGTTGATATTTTCGACTTTTTTGAGGTTGCTGTTGCTGCTTCTGCTTCTGCTACTTGCGACCGTAGCTCCTCTGTAGAGATGTGGAATTGACCCTTCAAAACTGCTCTTTTGCCTTTGTTCTGCTCTCTGCGCTTCTGGATAATTGAGCGCAAGTTATCTATCTGTCTCTCTTTTTCGAAGGATATTGCGTGTATTAAGCCGTTCTGTCTCATCTGCTAACTTGTGAATATATCGCTTTGTAGGAGTGTTCAAAACGCCTTGATTTAAGGCTGTAGAGAGCACAGAATTCGCTTTTTGGAGAGTATTAAAATCAGGTGGACTGCTGTTTAGAAATACTTTCTCAAAAATATCATGCTCTGTAGGAGTATGTGGCTGTTCTAATATTGCATCTGTTGTAGGAAGTGTTGCTGCTCAGATGACTGTTTGCGGCTGGAATGGCTGTAGCCCACTCCCTCTCTAAGCAGAAGTTATATTTGAATTTGAAAAGGCAGCTGCTCTTGCTTGTATGTATGCTGCCATCCATTCTGACTTCTGTATGCGTAGGAGTTGTGCCTCATTAAGGTGTGAGAGGGCTGTTGTGAGGTGTTTTTTCAAAGGTCCAAAAATCGCAACATCAAGAAAGTGGCTGCAACACATGAGAGGTATGAGGAGGTAGTATAAGTAGCGATATGCGATTCTGTATGCAGTGTGATATGAAGCTACCGCTTATATGGCTATCATGGCTGTCGCAAATAAGGAGCCTTTGTTGTAGTTGTCCATTTTGTGTTGCTTTTTCCCTTGTAGAGGGCTTAAAAACGCGTTTTAGCCACTCTAATCCATAAAGATTGCTTATCTATCCTTTTGTGTCTGTAGAGAAGTGCCATTTGCTTATAACCTCCTGCGGAATCTAGCTTTGTAGTATGTTCTGTCCTTTGAAGATAATGAGGGGGTTAATAGCTATTCCGTCCATGTAGATACACTTAACAGCAGAGACCCATTCCTGCCTTCCTGGATATGCCTGAAAACGCGTCCTAAGTGTAGAATCAACTATAATTCATGTAGATTGCATTGTACCAATTGAAAACCCCGTCTCATCCATGTTGTAGGTGTTGTAGTTTTCGATTTTTTGCTCTGTTATGAGGCTCTTGTATGCATTAAACCACGCCTTTAACACCTGCTTTGTGACCCCATTCATCCTTTGTGCCTCAACTCTACGTCCTAAGTTAACACATAGGTGTGGATGTGCTTAATAAATCGCGGAACCCACTCTTGCCCAAGAGGTAAGTTAGGTATTTGAGGTTGTAGTTGTTAAGTTTGTTGAGTTTGTAGTTGTTGGGTTTGTATGCCACGACTTTGGTAAATGCGACACCTATTTGTACGCACTTCATTAGCTACCTCTCTTAAAATCCAGTGGCTAGGAGCATAGCCACTGCTTGTAAGCTGTTTAATCCACTTTAAAAGGGTTTGCTCTTGATTTTTTGAGAGGAGTTGTTGTTGTTGCCATGCTTCGCGTCACGTAGAGCCACCGTTAACGCGTATAGCTACTATGTTCTTATTTAATCCTAACACCTTTGCTGCTTGATATGGGGATATAAATTTGCCAGTTTGGACTCCTAAGACTGCTTCTGCTATCTTATTTTCGAATTCTTGGGCTTTTTGGCTCTTTTTCAGCACCATGTTGCGACATTTGGTAATAGGTGTATTTGGTAGTTTGGTGGTTTGGTGGGGTGGCTCTGGTGAGTAGCCCGGTTACGCCATTAGCCTGGTTACGCCATTAGCCTGGTTACGCCATTAGCCCAGTTACGCCATGACCTACGTTAGTTGTTGTGCGCACCTACACGTGTTCTAGGTTATCACGTGCATGATTGTGTGCACACTTGTTTGTTTGTTTACACGTGACTTCTATGTCACATGCATTGCCACTCCAACAAGGGCTTCCTTTCTTCTTCATCTTTCTAATGCAGGCTTCACTATTAGAAGTACTTCTGCACACTTTGTTTCCCCTCACAATTCTCACTTTCGCGATGCCACCAGCTAACAAGTTTGTTGTGGCTCATGCCCTCCTAATCCTCATTCCAGCTCATGTGGACCCTGAGGCTAAGGCCAAGACTTTAGCTAACTACAACAGTTTGTGTAGTAAGTTGATCCTTCATAGGATCATTCTATAGGTTCGTACTAACAGTTCTGCTTGCCTACTCCTGTGGCCGCATCGTTCTTAACGCCTCCTGTCTGCGTTATACCTCTGAGCAGTAGTATCCTCACTTTAAGCATGTGGTAGTCTGCCCTAAGCTCTTCCCTACTAGGTATTACGCCTCCTGCGCCTAGGCAGGTGACTCTCATAAGTGTTCTACTACTACTGCTATTAAGTAGCATGATCGTCTGGTAGAGCGTTCTGTTAAGGTGTCTACTACCCTATGCCATCGCCTAATGGCTAGAACTCTCTAAGTTCACCCTTCTGTTTAGGATATAGATGGTTGCATGGTGGTGTTTAAGGAGTTGTTATAGGAGCAGACTGCTCCTAATGACCACTGCCTCCATCGCCTTTAGGATGGAGTTTTGGCTCTATTCCATAAGGCCTAGACTAATGTTAAAGGACTCTAAGAGGAGCTTGAGAATGCATAGTAGATAAATTCTACTTTCTGTACTTATAGCTTTCATAGAATTAATATATTCTTTAGATAATCCTTTCTTTGACTTTTGTGACCTTAATCATGTCTTATAACTAATTTTCTAAGGGTCATTTCATATAGTCTAAGAAGTTGTAGCATAGTAGAAGTAAGGGCGTTAAGGCATAAAATAGGTGTAACTAGAACTTCTAACTTCCTTTTAGACAAAGCATATATCTGTTATACAATCATTCTATAGGCTTTATAAGCTCTATATATACCTTGTATATAATTAGCCAAAGTGGTTTCCTATATGGCTAAATGGGGTATAATTTCTAAATTCGTAGTAGGTAATGAAGGTAAGGTGGTGATAACTTTTCATAGTATTAAGTATTGCTTCATATAATCATATATAGGGTATGTATAGATGTAGGTCTACTTCATAGTTGGTTTGTCTAAGTAGTAGCTCTATTATCTAAAAGGTAGATCACTCCTTCTATTAAGGCGTATATATAGGTAGGTCTTGTTCCTACCCATCCTTTAGATTCACCTCGCAACACCTTGGTTTATCCTACTACATCTTAATTCGCCATGCTGCCTCCATTAAAGTTCATTATGGTGCATAATCTTCCTGTTCAACACCCTCATCTTCTCAACCCCACAGCTGAGTCTAAGACGCTTAACTACTACAACTTGTTTGTTAGTCTGTTTATCCTTTATATAATGATTTTTTCTGTTCGTACGATCCTAACCTAGACTTATAGGCTCAACTAAATCCAAGTTGCTTGCCTACCTTACCCATCCTTGTAGTGAGATTGTTAATAAGACATTCTATTAACGCTTTTCTACTAGTTAATCAACTATCTTTCCTAACTATGTCGTTAACCTTAAGGTGTATCCTACTAGCTATTATACTACTTGCACATAGGTGACTAATAACTATAAGTGTCATGCTAGAACATTTAGAGCTCTTAGACCCTTTACTCTTTACACTTAGGTTGCTTATGATGCTACTCTTGCTTAGGCTAAGGCTAGAACCCTTAAACCCTACTGTTACGAGTCACGCAGAGTAGAGTCATGCAGATAGTTGAGACAGAATAATAAATCTAAAGAAGAAAGGAAGAAGAGAAGAAGAGTGCTAATATACACAGTGCTTATTCCATAAGCAAAGAGTGAATACCCCACTAGCCCCTACATCCATAGCAACACTCTATAGTGACACATTCATAACACTACCCCCCTCTTTCTTTAGCTAGATCTCCTAATCATAGTAAAACAGTCTTTGGCTTATGTGGGTATTAATGATGGAATGCTTGTGTCGCCTTGAGTGCATGGGTGAAGTTCTCTGCTAGGTACCATTCTAGATCTATAGGGTGATCCTTCTATTAAACTCTATAGTATAGCTTTTTCTAGAGTAGCTTTGAATCTAGGATGTATTCCACTTCCCATTCATCTTCACCATTTATTATAATAGGTAATAGAGGCTTGGTGTATTGTCCTTATAGTGCATTATTAGGATCTAGACGTAGAAGATTACTATGAAAGACAGGGTGGATATTCATGCTCTAAGGTAGCTCTAGCTTATAAGATGTAACTCCTACTCGTTCTAATATTATAAAAGGTCCTATCTGCTTAAAATCAAGCTTCTTTAAGGGCCTCTAAGTGTGTATATTCTAAGTAGATAGCTAGACTTTGTCTCTAATTTAGTAGCATGGTGGTGGTTTCCATGTTCAATTTGCAGATTCTTCTATCTAGGATTAGGAGAGCATGGTTTGATCTTGTAGGAATTCCTAAATCTATTCCATTTGTGATGCCATATCCATAGGCTCTTGGTCATTCTGATGCTCTATCAAATCAAAGCTCATTCGAGGTTCAAACCCTCTATTAGTAAAGAATGGACTTATGGTCGTTATTAAAGATGGTAGGGCATTTGATGCGAATTCTGCTATGCATAAGTATTACACCTAATTGTCTTGTAAGTAATCTACATAAGCATGAAGGTAGCGTTCCATTTCTCCATTAAGCCTTTTAGTTTGTCCATCTGTTTCTAGATGAAAAGCTATTAAGAGTCTTGTTTAGATTTTCAATGTTCTATAGAGTCCTTTCTAAACTAATGCAACAAACTGTAGTCCTTAATCTAATATAATGGTGTCTAGTAATCCATGGTGTTTCTAAACATGTCATAATAAGAGCTAGGCTATAGCTTCTATAGTAGTGCCTTCATTTCCTACAAAGTAGGGGATATAGTGCCATTGTTTAGTAAGTTGACACACTACTACTAATATAGCATTATTCCCTTTAGATAATGGCAATCCTATGACAAAGTCCATTGATATATCCTTCTATAGGTGCTATGGTATTAGTAATGGCTATAGCAATCCATTATAAGTGTCTTGTAGGGACTTAGTTCATTAACAGATATGACAGTTTAAGATGTATTGTTTTATTGTCCTTTCCATGCCTAGCTAGTAGTAGCGCTCCCTTATAATGCAAAGTGTCTTTCCTATTCCTAGGTGGCTAGTGGATGGTTTATCATGCACCTCTTGTAATAGCTTAATGTGTATAGCTTCTAGTATTCAAACTTTGGCCTTATATTCTAAGAGCCCATTCCGTTCTTCATAGTAGGCTAGTGCAACCTACTTACTCGTTTGCTCCTGATCTTGAAGCTTCTGTAATGTCTGAATGCAAAAGGTGTCTTCTTGCTAAGCCTTGTAAACAGCTTCCTTAAAGTCAAGTCCTGCTTCTTCTACTTAGACTAGAGCTAAGGTAATGGCTAGATCGAAGCATGAAGATGGCAGTAATGTTTAAAGCTAATGCTTTTACCTATCATCTTCATCATTTCCTTCTGGCCTATCTCCTGGCCTCTAAGTAAGGGCATCTGCTTTTCCATTTTGTTTCCTAGGCTAGTAAGTGATCTTAAAGTTGTAACTAGCAAGCAGTTCTGCCCATTAAGCTTGGCGTCTTGTAAGCTTTTTAGTTGTCATGAAATATTCCAAGTTCTTGTGATCTAATAACACTTGAATAGGTAGATTAGTCCCTTCTAGTTTAGGTTTCTAGGCCTTAAAACATTGAATGATAGCTAGTAACTCTTTATCATAGATCTCGTAGTTACATTCTGCTAGGATGAGCTTTTTTAAGAAGAAGGCTACTAGGTGAAGGATGCCTCCATCGTCCATCTATAAGAGTACCCTAGAGGATATATAATTAGAAGAATCAGCTTCTACATAAGCTGTCTTGTTCCTATTAAAGTGTCTTAAGATAGGGGCTTCTATAACAGTCTTCTTCATGAGTTTAAAAGCAGCTTAACAAGCCTTGCTCCATGTAAATGGTTAATCCTTTCGAGTTAGGAATGTCAATGGTTTAGTGATATTAGAATACCCTCTAATGAAACGCTAATAGAAGTTGTAGAATCCTAAGAAGGCTTAGACATTAGTGATATTCTAAGGAGTTCCCCATTCTAAGATCATGGCTATTTTTGTAGGGTCTATGCAAATACCATCAACTCTAATAATGAGTCCTAAGAACTTAGTCTCTTAAACGAAGAATTTACATTTCTTAATGTTAGCTTATAGACCTGCCTTATGGAGCTTTTGCAAGACCTGCTTTATATGAATAGTATGCTCTTCCTTATTCTGGCTATAAATGAGAATATCATCCATATAAGCTATTGTAAATTTGTGTAGGTAGTCCCATAGTGTTTCGTTCATAAAGCGTTAAAAGGTTATAGGCCTATTTATGAGTCTAAAAGGCAGCACACGTGATTTGTATAAGCTATAACGAGTTCAAAATGTAGTGAGGTCCTCATCCTCTTTAGTTTGCATTTGTATTTGATTAAAAGCATGTTAAATATTAATCTTTGTAAGATATTTTGCACCTACAATCTAAGCAAGTGTCTTATTAATAAGTAGTATTAGATATTAATCCTTCTTAGTAATGGCATTAAGCTTTCTATAATTAACATAGAAGTAGAGACTGCCATCTGCCTTTTTTATAAACAAGACTAGGGATGCAAAAGGGGCTATGCTTGTAGTAATGAAGCCTTTTGATAGATTCTCATTAATGTATTTGTGAACCTAGTCTAATTCCTCCTTTGACATGTTGTATAGGGGTGTGTAGCCTAGCTTTACTTCCTCTTCTAGAGTAATGTGATGATTATAAGGGTAATGAGGTGGTAATATATCTACTGCCCTTTTTAAGAAGACATCTAAAAAGTCATGGAACTCTTCTAGTAGAATGGTTCTTAGATCAATTTCTGTTTAGACCTTCTAGTTATCTTGTTCATAGTCTTAATATATGTCTGTCATTACTACTACAAAGACCTATGCCTTATTCTGTCTTAATAGGAATCTAAAGGGTACTGCTCCTATCATAGTAATATAGCATCTACCTTCCTAAGTTAAAGCTAGTGATTTGGTTTAGGTTTCCTACCCTAGGACCACTAGATAGGGCTTCTTTTTTAGCCTCTAATGCTTAGCCTTTTATAGAGCTACCACTTTTTATATTAGTTCTAGTGTTACTTTTTGTATTTAGATTAATTCTTAGTTAGTCCTAATAAGAGCCCCTTTATAATCGTAATGTCTACCTATAAACCAAATGGCATCATTAATCATATCTAGCACTACTCTATGTTGCTTCATCTAGGCTTTTCTAAGAATAAGGGAGTGTTTTCCTAAGGTGGTAATAAATAATGGACATAGGTATTCCACATGGTCCTGGACTTATAGGCAAGGGTATATAGCATAAGTAATAGGAGGGGCTGCTGTTCCATTAAAGC